>CAUYQV010082407.1:0-14290 GCA_963574575.1 Galagoides demidoff
CCTGTGGTCCCAGCTACTTGGGAGGCGGAGGCAGGAGACTCGCTTGAGCCCAGGAGTTGGAGGTTGCTGTGAGCTGTGATGCCATGGCACTCTACCCAGGGGGACAGCTTGAGGCTCTGTCTCAAAAAAAAAAAAAAAGAAAAGAAAACAGTACTGGGTGGTGCCTGTGGCTCAAAGGAGTAGGGCGCCGGCCCCATATGCTATAGGTGGTGGGTTCAAACCCAGCCCTGGCCAAAAATTGCAAAAAAAAAAAAAAAAAAAAAAGAAAGAAAGAAAGAAAAGAAAACCTTGCTTACAGTTCTTACAGCTTCTTAGGACAGAGACCAAGTATTAGATTCCTATTATATCCCATGAAAAACACTGAGACACACAGTGGTTATTGATGTGGGGAGCTGGGCATCACAGCTGATTACGATTTCATAGAGTTCATAGAGGATTGGATTGAGGTGGGGTTTTAGGCTTCTGCAAATTGACCTAAGCCAATTTGGTCATTCAAAATTATTTGGTTCTTTTTGGGAAATCTCTCCAATAATTATAGGTAGGTGAGAGGGTAAGTCCCCTGCCCACACTGGGCCACAAAGTTACTGTAAAGGAACGTCTTGCTCATTCTTCTGGGTGAGCTGAGCTGCAAAGCAGTCATATAACTTGTTCTGTAAAGTTCAGTGACGTTCCAGCTCTCCGTCCTTTCAGTAGCTCCAAAAGTACCTTACAGGAAGGCTTGCCTGAGGCGAGCAGCAGGATTCAGTACCTTTCTAGTCTGACTTGAGGGGTGCAGAATCCACCAAATGCATAGCTGGATGCACATAGGATCCCTTGGGGATCGAGTCCAGGGTGCCATTCATACAAGTACAAATCACAGGCCACGTCAGATTATCCTGCTCTGTGCCTGCAAGGGCTGGAATGTCGCTCCCATTTCTATTCCATTCACCCCTCTACCACACAATTAGTTTTGCCACTGAGAACTCATTTCTAGGGTCCTTTATGCTAATGAACAAAACCTCTGGTGCTGATTGAAGCACAGGTTGGGGTGGGCTCTGGAATGTGGACTTCTGGTAACATACTGACCACTCCTAATCTCTTGTCCCCATCAGGTTCACTACCCTCTCTAAAGTCAGTGAAATCCACCACATACCCATATACAAACCAAGTGGCCCACGTGGGATTTACTTGAAATTACAGGCTTTACTACAACTATACATTTCCTGCTCCTTGTTGATGCAAATAAAATAGAACAGCCTATGACAATGTAGCATTACCTGTGGCAAAGTTTGGGCCCGCCCAATTAGAAAAGGAAAAAAAAACCGCTCTTGTTCAGCCAGCTCTTTACACCTGTGGTCAGAGGGAGGGGCTCCCTGCAGATTGGACAACTTCTAGAAAGTTGAAGACCTCTGTGGTAGCTTCTGTAGAGAAAAGGGAAAAGAGGGATGGGAGGAGATGAGGGTGGAGGGAGGAACAGCAGGAGGCAAGGGAGAAAGGATGAGAAGGGGGCGGGAGGAGGGCTGGGAGGAAGATGGAAAAGAGGGTGGGAGGAAGGTGAGAGGAGGAGCGGGAGGACGGACAGCAGGAGGCATGGGAGGAAGGCTGGGAGGAGATGAAACAGGAAAAGAAGTCAGTCTGGCCTCTGTGGGGAGGCAAGAATCCAGCTTCTTGCTGAGGGGAGGCAGAATCCCCTGCTGGGACTTGGGGACCCCTCCTACACAGGCATCCACTCAGGCAGGTAGGGGGCGGTGTCTTGCTGTGCTCCTGCTTCAGGAAGGAAGGACTTACTCCCTGTGCTGCTGGGAGTCCTGCCTCCAGCCAGCCCTCCCCAAGGCTGAAGAAACTGCCCTGCTCAGGATCATGCCAGCTCCTGAGGCAGCTCACATCTAGGGGCTACTTACAACTCTGAAGGTCACCCCAACTCTAAAGCCCTCCGTGGGGCTTGCATTGTAGCTCTCCCCTCCTTTTCTCTCCCCAGGGGCTGATCCTAAGAGAGCTCCCTAAAAAATGTCCCCCTGCTCAGCTCCGTGTCAGCATCTCTTTGGGGGGCGGGGTGGGAGGACCCACCTGAGATCGCTGGCCTGGATGGAACATGCTGGGGCTAGGGACTGGACTCCTCCAGGAGAGATAGAGGCAATAACCAGTTTTAATGACTAGCTAGTTTGCAGACCTTTCCTTGACCTCGGCTTGGCTGCCTTCTCCCTCCCTCTTCCTGCCCTGGTAGGCCCTCTCTAAAGGCATTCATTAGACCTGGGTTTCTGCTTGTGTGCATTCTCGAATCTTCCTTTTCCCTCTGAGCAGTCTCCTATGGGTTTGCTTGCTTAAAACCTGAAAAGGCAGGAGAACAGAAGAGAAGAGTTTAGACACAGAGAGGGGAGGGGAAGATGAGAAAAAGAGTGTTCTTGCCTCTAATACGGAAAGAATGGCTCCTCTTACAAGCAAAAATGTGACAATTGGACTCCCCAAACAGCTCCTTCTGACCCCGAAAGAGTTAATCCGCCTTGCAGGGGGGAGGCCGGCCTCCCCACAGGCTATTTCCCTGGGCCTGCCAGGCTGAGGATCAGGCCGGTTGTTAATAAGTAATGACAGCCCGGCTCCTCCATGCATTCCCCTGGGGTTTTGTGTCAGAAACGTCTTCCCTCGCTGCCTGCCGCTCTAGCTGACAGGCTCCAGCTCCCGGCAGGCAGCTGTGAACACAGGCCAGCCTCTGCCAGGATGCCCCACGTCATCGGGCCCAGAGCCCCAGGGCTACAGAGGGCAGTAATCCCATCCTCCCCCCTCCTCAGGTGAGGATGACGTCTGCTGTCCACAGGGACTACCCGCCCTAGCCTGGAGGGAACCTCTCAGCCTCCTTCAGAGATGGGTGGGGCCGTGCCCTGGCCAAGTGGCAGATCAGAACTCTAACCCTAACTGCCCTGGTCCCTTGCCTCTGCTCTGTGGGGAATCAGCTCACTAGGGCGGCTGTGGATGGGGATGACATCGTTTTTAAAGATGCGCTAGGAAACAGTAATTCAGGTGGCCTTGTTTACTAGCAGGAAGTTCTTTCTGCTGTCTGACCTAAGGAACACAGCACATTTAACACTTTGCATTTGCCTAGGAGGGTTCATCAATGAAAGCATTCTGGAATCTTAGGAAGAAAAAGTATTTGTTCTACCATGCCAATGCTAGGTCCTGTTTTAAAATATAGGCTTTATTATTATTCAGGTATGGTGAAAACAAGTGATCAGCAGACAGAGGCCATTGAAAAATGATTTGCTATACTCACAGATCCCAGGAAGAGAGAAGGGGCTACTCCCTGGTGATGGCTGCAGGGAGGAGAGGAGAGGAGGGGGACACAGAGGGAAGTGCCAAGTTTGGTCATGAAGCAGAGGGAGAGAAGGAAAGGGAGGGAGGAGTGCCTTTATTGCAGAATGAATCTGAGAGATGTTCAGATCATTTCAGTGGGCTCTGGAATCTCAAGTTGTCTCACCCCTGGGGTGATTAAGGCAGGGGAATGTGGCCAGAGTGTGAGAGACATGAGCTGTTGCTACTGTCTCTAGGAGCTAGCTAGCCCTGAGAGAATGCCATCCCTCTAGGGTCCACAAGGTCCCAGATGGCAAAGCTTCAGAACACAGAAAATAAGACATATGGCTGATATAGGTCCTCCTTCAGCTTTACAGTGTGCATAGTTTAGACTGATTGGAATCATGTTCAGTTTATTATTTTCTTTTAATTTTTTTCCTTAAGAGACAGTCTCACTTTGTTGCCTTCAGTAGAGTGCTATGGCGTCACAGCTTACAGCAACCTCCAGCTCTTGGGCTTAGGCGATTCTCTTGCCTCAGCTTCCCCAGTAGCTGGGACTACAGGCGCTCGCCACAACTCCTGGCTATTTTTTGTTGTTGTTGTTGTTGCAGTTTGCCCGGGGCCGGGTTCAAACCCGCCACCCTTGGTATATGGGGCTGGTGCCATATACTGAGTCACAGGCACTGCCCCAGTTTATTATTGTTACTTGAAATCCACATGTAGCATGTTCCTAGTGGTACTATTAATTATAATAGAAATTGGAAGCAACCCAAATATCCATCAGTGTAGGAATGGTTAAATAAGCAATGAGCTCCCCCACACTACAGAATACCATATAGTCAATAAAAAAAAGACATACCTACATGCATTCACAGCTAGTGTTCATGTAGATGGGTTAAACTTTTAAAAGTTATAGAACCATTCACACAGTACAAAAAAACCCAAAATGAGTCATCACAAATCCTTTTGTGATACATGTACATACATGTATACAAATGTATCAAAGAAATATCTGGAAGAATATGTACCCAAGATTAAAGGTTTTGACCTCTGGAAAGGGTGTCACAGGTTGGCTTCTCTGGGAAGCCAGTGCTACTGTGGAGTCAAGAGTATCAAGGGTTTCTTGGAAGTAACACCCATGGGAGGAGAGGGGAGGGTCAGGGTAGGGCAGGGGCAGCCATTGGGAGGCAATACAGATTTGAAAAGTTGGTGCCAGCCCAGCAGCTCCCACAAATGGTGCTCATTAGAGGAGCCCCAAGTTAGGCAGAAATGGCCAGCCCTATATCACTGGCCTTGCTCAGCCACTGGGCAGGGGCCACCAGCAAGAGGCTGGGGGAGGGAGGTCTTGAGTCTGTCAGCTGACCACACTCAGAACGGTTGGACAGTCCTTTCCAGAAGAGTGATCAGAGCAGCTCAGCCTCACATCTGCCACAAAGGGCTTGGGATGTGATGTGAAGGAGATGACAGGGAAAACTGTTTTCCTAGCGTTTGACTTCGTGCATGGTGACTGAGGCCATATATGTAAGTTATAAAGAGAGGGACAAATATTCTAATTGGCTTATAGCTCTGATTCCTCCTTATCTCAAGTCCTCGCATGCTCTTGGCAGCTGCAGGAGACCAGGAATCCACCCAGCTGCAGCGTGTACCCAGTTCCTTTTCGTCTGGCTGCAGCTTGGGAGACCATATGCTCACATCCACTTACGCCATCCTAGCGTAGTTAACGTTCCTTTCTAGGAATAGTTTTTTAGCACTTTGCAGACTCAGTGTGCCAGGTGTGATGCTAACGCTGGGGACAGAAACTAGAGCTTAGGTCCTCACAGGGACACATTTGCAGCTTCCTAATTTTCAGGGCAGTATGTGCTCTTTACTGAAAGAGAGGATCAAGTAAGGGGCATTAGCCAGCATGGTTCGGATCATCCCAAGCATGTTCAGATCAAGGCAAGCTTCTTAAATGGGTGGTTTTTGGACTTGGTCTTGGAGGATGGAGAAGAAAGGAAAGAACATTCTAGTAAAAGGGAACAACATGAATAAAGGCAGGGAGGTGGGAATATATATGTATGTTTTTAGGCTCCAACCTAAACGTCCAGAGGTCAGACTGCCTTTGGACAAATCCCAACCCAGTGGCTCCCAGGGCTTCTCTTCATCTTGCTGTACGGCTTCCCATGGTGTTCGATTCATCCCCAAATTCCAAACACTGGCTCTCCTGCAGCACCAGGCTGCTTACAAAAGAGCTGCCATGGTTCCAGACCTCATATACTCACACCATACCAGCCAAAGCCAAAGAGAACAATTTCCTCTAACAGCTACCAAGGAAGACATTGTTAACATCGTTTTCCCCTAAGGCCCTGGCAAATGACTCCTGATATCTTGTTGGTACTAGTTGGGTTATGTGCCTATCTGTAGACCAGTCACTGATGCTGAGTGGATTTCTACTCTGTGGAATAGAGATATTGGTTGCTTCAGCTTCAAGATAATGCCAATTCCTGGGGGCAAACAAACCTCAAAACTTACCGGTTGCTCCTAAATCTAGAACAGGAGTTGAAATACGAATGTAGCAAAAGCCTTCCAAAGCATTGTTAGAGAAAAAGACAGGACAACGTAGAGATCTATAATTTTTTTCCCTGCTACATTTTAATTGCCCTTTGCTGGCATACACTGCATAAATTAAGAGCTAGTTAATGCTGTAATGCGTAAAACAATTTCATGCATCTTAAATATTGCACTTGTACTTTAATTCCCCATTAAGTGGTCCCCTGAAATTTTTAAATTTACAAAGTCACTGCTGTGATACATGAAAAAGGTGCTAATTAAGTGTTAATCAGCAGCCAGATAACCTTCTCTGAACCCTACCCAAGGTCTCCAAAATGACCCATTGCCAGAGAACGCCACGTGATGGCCACAGAACCGAGAGCACAGAGCAGACACAAAATGGTTTCTTAGCCACATCCCAGCCAATTAAGGCAGATTTGCCTATTATACAGTTCTAATTAAATGACATCCACTTTAGTGGACATGAGGCTAATAATAATAGTATTTAATACCGGCAGAGCTTTCCATATTCAAAACATTGGGAAAACACTAGTTAATTAACAAGTGGCCATCCCTTTCTGGGCAAAAACAGGGCTTCTTGGCGGTGGATTTGCTAAGAATCTGGAAGCATACACAAGGACAGATAAAATGAAGATGTGTTTCCTCCCTTGAAGGGACCATCTTATAGACCAACATTACTCGAAGTGTGGCCTGAGGACCAGTGCTGGCCCACAGTGAGATACATACAGCAATTGACAGTAACCATTCAGAAACCTTCAAAGCAACTTGACCTTGCTGTGATATTGAAGTGTGTGATCAATGAACTTTTATTGAACAGGAAATAAATCAGTTTGAACATCCATGGTAAATCATGTGTCATGAGCTCCATAATAGTCATATGACATAGGGCTCCACGATTGATTGGAAATTAAAATATACATACACGTGCACACACCTACATGGGTAATCTGATCTTTCCCGATAAATGGTTTGAGAAGCATTGCTGTAGACCTATCAGTGTAGGATAAAGAGATATGGGTTTAGTTACATCCCCACAAGTAAAGGAGAGGAGAGAGGGCTCAGCAGTGTGCTGTTTCACATCTCTATAATTTTCCTCCTGTTATTTCTCTGCTTGGAATGTTCTGCGTGTCCCCACTCCCCACCCAACTGCTGTCACACACGTGAAGTCATCTCAGTTCTGGGAAATGCTGCTTCCTTTGGCTCCTCCCCCTACCCCCACCCCCCACATTACAGAACGGCTCTTCCTCCTGGGTGCCACTTCATTCCTGCATGCCCTCTGCTATGGTTGCACTTTTCACACAGCACTGAGCACATTTATGTCATTTTGCCCGATGGGACTGACAGATTCTTGAAGGTAGGGCTGATGCTGCATGGCTTCGAATGCCTACCTCAGAGCACAGGGTAGATGCTCATTAAATGCTTACCATATTTGGTTTAAAAAATGTATAAAAAATACATAACACACAGTTTAACATTGAAACAGTAACTGCCACTTCTCTCCTTCTTCCCCCAGTCCCTGGCAACCCCCATGCTATGTTCTGTCTGTGAATCTGACAAGTCTCATATAAATGGCATCATACAGGATTTGTCCTTTTGTGACTGAGTAATTTCACTTATAATGCCTTCAATCAGTTTAAAATATTCAAGATTATTATATAGTTGTGCATGAGTAAAGAGGGCATCCCCTCTTAGTCTGGCCTATATTGCAAGCAGAAAGGAACAGAGAGAACAAAAGGGTGCTGATGATCCAGGAGGTGGCAGCAGAAAACAAAGGGGCACTCTGCTCTGCAGGGCTCCTCCCCTTTTCCTGCCCGTTTCCTCTGGTCCCGCTCAGCTGTTCAGCCTCTTGAAAGTAGGAGTTTCTGAATTGGTGATAGCCTGCACAGCAAGGAATAGGCCTGAGGGGCCTTCTGACAGGAGGGCAGCAGAGTGCGAGTGATAGAAAAAAATGGACTCAATCAAAATCCTAGCCATGGCCCCACTAACACTCTACAGGTGAACTTAGGGGAGCCACCCAACCTCTCTGGGCCTGGTCTATAAAGCTAGGATGATAACACAGTGTATCTTACAGGGCTGTTGAGGGGCTCTGATGACTTAATACATATAAACCACTTGGTAAACTCAGAAGCACCACAGGTGCCAGTTGGCGTTGTCTTTATTGGTAGTATAAAGGCCATTACGAACAGGAAGAAGAAATACAGTTCATTATTCACACTTCCTGGGGAGAAAGTGACAAATAGCCACGGCATCATTTAACTTTCATCTTGGGCCGATTTCTGGGGTTCCTTTCTGTCTTCCTTCTTCCACCCTTCACATTTTTGCCTTAGGAAGAGTTTTGCTCCATTCAGCTGAACAGCATTAACTGCCAATGAGAGAAACAAAGAGGCATGACAGAATTTGCCAGGAAATGTGGATTGGAAGCATAAGCCATCCAGCAGGTTGGGTGCCAGAGACAAAAAGGCCAAGGAACCAAATGGCTTACCCGGGAAGGGCCTACGCTGTAGAGCATGACCCAATATGTAAGCAGATGTTCATAACATCTTCCATTTGCCCCACCAGTCTTATCCTCTACCCCCCTCTTGCCCTCTTCCCACCCCATCCCCTGTGCCCCAGGAATCTGACCCCTATGCACTCATCTCAAAGGGCTCTCCAGCCTTTGGCTCCCATTCACCAGTTCCAGCCAATAGGGAAGCCCCATCAAGAGGTCAGAGGGTTGGGGAGAATGAAGTGTTTATTCTCCATCTTCCTCCCTGTGAAGTCAGCTTGAGCTGACTGATTGGTACACTGAATGCCCGCCTCCCTCTCTTCCTCCTTTCCTCCCTCCCTCCCTACCTTCCTTTTTTCTTTCTTGGTAGGGTCTTGCTCTGACACCCGGGCTGGAAAGCAGTGGCATGATCATAGCTCACGGTAGCCTCCAACTCTTGTGCTCATGCAATTCTCCTGAGCAAATGGAACTATAGGCATGTACCACCACGCCTGGCTAATTTTTTTTTTTTTTTTTTAGAGACAGAGTCTCACTTCGATGCTCTCAGTAGAGTGCTGTAGCATCACAGCTCACAGCAACCTCCAACTCCTGGGTTTTGGCGATTCCTGAATTGCTGGGGCTACAGGCCCCCCTGACTAATTTTTTTTTTTTGCAGTTTTTGGCTGGGGCTGGGTTTGAACCTGCCACCTCTGGCATAGGGGGACAGCACCCTACTCCTTTGAGCCACAGGCGCCTCCCATGCCTGACTATATTTTGTTGCAGTTTGGCTGGGGCCGGGTTCAAACCCACCACCCTTGGTATGTGGGGCTGGTGCCCTACCTACTGAGCCACAGGCGCCACCCAATATTTAAGAGATGGCGTGTCATTTGTGTTTCTCGGGCTAGTCTCAAACATCTGGCCTCAAGTGAGGTGCCGGCCTCAGCCTCCTGAATAGCTGGTATTACAAGTGAAAACCACCGTGCCCGGCCCTTTGTTCTTTTTAAGGTGGACTTCTCTACTCAGCTCTCTCTCCTTTTAAATTTGGTTGGCCATGAGACCTCCCCTAGTGCCTTTGGATCTGAGATACTGCCCCTGCTTCTTGTACTATCCCTGTGGTCCCCTCCCCACATCTTTGTTGATGACACCTTTGTAAATAAATACTTTTGAAACTATCTAAACTACTTCCTGTTTAGTATCTGATCTAAGTACCACTAGGAAGATAAGGGTCATTCTAGGCAGGGCAAGTGCCGCTCCCACCTCCCCCATAGTCCTCTCCTATCCAGCTCTTCCTGTCCGCTTCTCATTTCAGGCTTTAGTTGAAGGAAATCCGCATGTCTTGAGAGGGCCTTAGCAGCTCTCTGGGTAGTAGCCTCGGATTTGGGTATGTGTGGGGTGAGGTAGCGGGAGGGAAAAACTGGGAAGTTTCTTTTTCAAGGATGCTGCCTATCTGTGCCTGCACATAGTTCACCTTCGCATCCTGCGTGGGAGTTGTTTGTTTCATTAAAGAAGAACCTGACCTCATGAGATTATTTCTATCTGGAGGAGCCAGGGGCCTGTGGCTGTCTGGAACCTTAGAGTATGATAGCCACCAAGTTCTCTTCTTCAAGAACCTGCTTGGGTCTGCTTCCCAAAGATCCTGCTATCCAGCCTCCCCTGAGGGGGTGGAGGGCACAAGACCCTCCCTGTGGTCACAGCTAATTGGATAAGGGATGGGCACCTGACCCATCTGGACCAATCAGATGCTCTCCCAGGAATTTGGCCATGGGACATCTTTGCAGTTCTAGGCAGTCTTGATTGCTCCTTTGTACCAGGAGCAGTTCTGGGCACAGGGAGAGGCAATGAGCAGTCAGTCATTTTCCAGCACGTGCACATGACGACAGAAAAGGCTAAGAATGAGGAAAGACGCAAACTCAGAGGAAAGCAGGACCCAGAGACCCTGGAGCACCAGAAAGAGAGGAGAGGAGAGCGCAGGGCTGCCAAGGCTCCTGCCAGCTCCCCAGTTGCTCCTGCCAGTCCCGAGAGGCCGGCTGCACTTCCTGTCCTTGAATCTCTGAGATAGCCTCATGTTCTTCCCATAAATTCTCCCTTTTTACTTAAGCTTGCGCAAGTGGGCTTCTGTTTTGTGCTGCTAGACTGTCCCTACCCCAGGCATGCCATGTGATACAATTAGCTCACAGTCCCGAAGGGGCAGTTTATCTTCTTTTCAGACTCTCTGCCATAAATTTTGAATCTCCACCTGGCTTCCCCATGCCAACCAGTGAGTGTCCTTCTGGGTTAACTTTTGTTCTTGCTGGCCGCCAATGAGCTGGTGTCACCAGATCCCACGGGCTTCCCGTGCCTCTTACCCTCGTTGTCCTCTCGCTGCCCCACGTGGCTGACCACTCCTTCCTTCCTCATACTCCCCCGTGTTGTTCCTCTGACACCCTGACTCCTGCTTCTATTCCTCCCTCTCACCTGGCTTTTCATTTATCTCCTCCTCTAGCTTTCCTGGGGACTCTAACGCTGCTCTTCATATGCTCCCCAAGCTTCTTCGCAGCATTCTCCCTGGCTGTCTTGTCAATCCCTGCCGCATAGCAGTTCCCACCACTGCTTCTCTCCAGATGATGCAAGTTCGACCTCCCAGGTCTCCATTCCCCTCGAACTGCAGGAAGTGTCTATGCGGGTGCCCCCCAGACCCCTCAAACTTTGGGTGCCCAAAGTGATCTCGCTATTTCTCCTCCCCAGCCTGCTGCTCTTCTATGTTCCCTAGTTTGGTTAATAAGGCAGAAAGTTTCTGTGCCCTTCATCTGTGACTCTCTGAGTCGGGGAATTTTGGCAGGGAATTTTGGCTGTGTTTCTCATCCCTCTGCCAGGAAATACCCACCTTGGGCCTCACTCAAATCATGATTCCAATTTCCTTGACTTTCTCCTTGCTGCTCACTTTAGAATGAGTCACATGAGGCCTTTGGCACTAAGATGTTCCCTGTCCCTCCTGGTGAGGCCCACTAGTCCAGCTCAGGGGCCCTGAGGGAAGCCCCATGTGGCCTGTGTACCATCCATGTGAAGGTCAGAGTGCATCAGCTCCTCAGAGAGGTTGTTCTGTGGGATTCCATTCGTGTGGGCATGGTTAGAGACTGTTCATTCAGCAAATAAGGAGACCAAGCTGAGCAAGTGCAGCCTGTTAGTCTGTGGCCACGGGCAACACAGGCTGTGAAAGAGCAGGAAGGCCCCACCCAGACTTGGTCACTTCTGAGCCCTGCCCAGGCAGAGCATCACTGCTGTCACCTTGCCATTTGGAGATCTTAGCTAGCAACGGACAAGCCCACCTCCACTGCACTGCCAAAGTGATTCCAATCCCACCATCTGCAGCACCAGGACCTGTTCCGAAGGTAATGTGTTTTCTGGGGGTGTAATAGATAGGGAAACTCTAGCTGCTGTAACGGGTAAACCTCTAAGGCTCAGTAACTTACCACAATGGGAGATTATTTGTCACTGACATAAAGACAAAATGGGTGTTCCCAAAAGACAGGAGGTGCTCCTCTCCAGAGGTGATTCAAGGTTCTGAGTTCCTTCTATCTTATAGTTCTGACGGACTCTTCCATATCAAGGTGTGGAAAGAGGACAGCACATGGGAAGTTTCTATGGGTCAAGACCTGGATGTGCCATCTGGCTTCTCCACTTAGGTGCCATTGGCCAGAACAAGGTCATGTGACTTCACCTAATTGCAAGGAGGGCTGGAAAATGTAGTCCAGCAAAATGGCTTTGGGAAGCAACTAGCTCATTTCTTTTCCAGGGGCTAACGCATTGAGCATAGTAAACCACTGGTCTCAAAACTCATCATTCACTGCTGCAGAGAGCGATTCCAAAGGACTAGGGCATAAAACAAGACTATCTTTTTTTGAGACAGAGCCTCAAGCTGTCCCCCTGGGTAGAGTGCTCTGGCAGCACAGCTCACAGCAACCTCCAACTCCTGCCTCAGCCTCCCAAGTAGCTGGGACTACAGGCACCCGCCACAATGCCCGGCTATTTTTTGGTTGCAGCCATCATTGTTGTTTTGGCGGGCCTGGGCTGGATTTGAACCTGCCACCTTAGGTGTATGTGGCTGGCGCCTTAGCCACTTGAGCCACAGGCGCCGAGCCAAACAAGACTATCTTAATGGAATTGTTCTGCTTATGGGGTAGTGAAGGGCCTCTGGGGGAAGAGGGTAGAGAGTGGGGGATGGAAGGGCTGGGCCACCAGAAAACAGCTTGACTGGACTTCTGAGGAGATACCTAAAATCAGAGAGGTGGCCCTGAATTTGGGATTATGATACTGTCCTGCTTCAACCCGATCACTTGACTTGTCCTTCAACTCCTGCTATACATAAGGCCTTAAATGGAGAGTCCCAGAGAGTATACTGGGCCTGCTGTTACGAGGCAGCAAGTACTCAACTTTCAACAGGCACCCAGTCACCCCAGTTACTGTGCTGCTGTGTCCTATGGTTGGGCAGTAACCTGAGTATAGGAGTGACTGGGATGAGACAATCCAAGGCTCTTATGCTCACAACAAGAAAATCATCTGTAAAATGAGGAAATGGATCAGATAATTGCAAGACTGTGATGTCCAATTTAGTAGTCCTTAGCCACAGGTAGCTATTTAAGTTTAAATTGATTATCATTAAGTTAAATGAAGAATGTAGTTCCTTAGTTGCACTGGCCACATGTCAAGTGCTAAGTAGCAATATGTGGCTGTTGGCCACTTATTGGACAGCACAGATATGGAACATTTCCATTATTGAAGAAGGTTCTTTTGCACAGCTCTCATCTACAAAGTTGCCCTATGGTGTTGACAGTCCATGACTTTATGAAAGACAACACACAGTAAAAATGTAAGGTCTGGTTAGCCGGAGCACTAGTGAGGGAAATGAAAAGGTGAGAAGAGAGAAACAGAGGAGGACATCTGGAAAAGAAAAAGAAACGTACAGATGAGTAGGGAGAAATGGCCAGATGCAGATACAGGCCATTACAGACAGGGAAAATTTTGTTGACAAGATCAGAGAGACTCAGGTTGTCTCAAGAGAACAAGATTGCTTGTTAGGTGGCATGAGGTCTAGAACTGGACAGCCGGTGGGTGCTGAGTTACTCTTAGGCATCTCTCTGCCTCTCTCTTAGTTCTGCTTCCCTTTGTTCTCTCTCCACCACTGGTTTTCTTCTCCTTGTAACTTAGTCAGCCCCTCATAGGCTGATGCTACCTTCTGGCTGTGGCTGAGTGGCTTAGATTCTGTGTGCAACCAAATGAAACATTGTCAAGCAGGGAGAACTGGACTGGCCAACTTGCCTTTCCCCAGCAGACCGTGTCATGCCATGGGTCCTAGATAAGCCTCTGGATGCTGCTCCTGGGTCTGGGGCCCTGTGTATTCTAATCAGTTGCAGCCAGTTAGCTGGGATGCACTCCATGGAAAAGAACATGGTTACCAAGATAGCATATTTTGAGGGCAGACAGGTTCCCTAAAAGGAGAACCTGCGGGTGCAGACACAACGAGGCTTACATGGTGGGAAACAAATAGATCCACACACTGCTCAAAGATGTGTAGCCCCCTCAACACCTTTCCTTGTGCAGAACAGCTCTAACAGATATTATGCTCTTCTTATGGGTGTGATTCCATATTTGACAGTGTCAGGAATGCCAAAATGGATCAGACATAGGAGAAGCAGTGCTGCCTTGTCAATCCAGGCTCTTCCAGTTAGCTATGCAACCTCAGGCAAATTACTTAACTTCTCTGTGCCTCAGTTTTGCCTGAAATGGTGGATGATAATAGTACATCCTTTACAGGCACTTGGCTGCTTAGAATAGTGGTGAGCACACAGTGAGGATTAGGTAAATATTGGCTATGGTTATTATTATTTTTTGAGACAGAGCCTCAAGCTATCCCCGTGGGTAGAGTGCCATGGCATCACAGCTCATAGCAACCTCCAACTCCTGGGCTCAAGCGAGTCTCCTGCCTCTGCCTCCCAAGTAGCTGGGACCACAGGCGCCCGCCACAACGCCCGGCCATTT
>CAUYQV010082408.1:0-41864 GCA_963574575.1 Galagoides demidoff
TAATGCAGTCATGGGTACAATGTGATGGTTTTATATACCATTTAAAATATTTTCATCAAACTGGTTAACATAGCCTTCGCCCCATTTTCTTAGTTATTGTGTTAAGACATTTATATTCTACACTTAGTAAATTTAACATGTACCCTTATAAAATGCACTGTGGTGCAGGTGAATTTTGGGAGGCGTGGTTCCCACCAATTACCCTCCCTCCACCCATCCACCCCCTTTCCCTCCCTCTCTTCTTCCCCCTTCTTCTTGGAAGAGGGCTATGCTTGGATTATAGCTTTCATATTGGTTTCATAGTAGGGCTGAGCATATTGGATAATTTTTCTTCCATTCTTGAGATACTTTGCTAAGAATATGTTCCAGCTCTATCCATGTAAACATGAAAGAGGTAAACTCTCCATCTTTTTTAAGGCTGCATAATATTCCATGGTGTACATATACCACAATGTATTAATCCATTCATGGGCTGATGGACACTTGAGCTTCTTCCATGACTTAGCAATTGTGGATTGTGGTGCAACAAACATTGTGGTACAAATATCTTTCTTATAAAGTGACTTTGGTCTTGTGGATATACCTAGTAGAGGAATTGAAGGATTGAATGGCAGGTCTATTTTTAGATCCCTAAGTAATCTCCAAACTTCTTTCCAAAAGGAACATATTAGTTTGCATTCCCACCAGCAGTGCAGAAGTGTTCCCTTTTCTCCACATCCACGCCAACATCTATGGTTTTGGGATTTTGTGATGTGGTCTAATCTTACTGGGGTTAGATGATATCTCAAAGTAGTTTTGATTTGCATTTCTCTGATGATTAAGAATGATGAGCATTTTTTCATGTTTCTATATGCTATTCAGAGGAGTTTCTCTTCGAGTCCCTTGCCCACCCTGAGATGGGATCACTTGTTCCTTTCCTGCTAATACATTTGAATTCTCTGTGGATTCTGGTTATTAAACCATTGTTGGAGACAACCTGCAAATATCTTCTCCCATTCTGAGGGCTACTTTCTTGCTTTGCTGTGTTTTTGGTTGAGAAGCTTTTCAGTTTGATCAGGTCCCAGTAATGTATTTTTGGTGTTGCTTCAATTGCCCCGGGGTGGGGGGGTCTTCCTCATAAAATATTCGCCCAGGCAGATTTCTTCAAGTGTTTTCCCTGCACTTTCTTCTAGTATGTTTATAGTTTCATGTCTTAAGTTTAAAGCTTTAATCCAGTGAGAGTCTATCTTAATTAATGGTGAAAGGTGTGGGTCCAGTTTCAGTCTTCTAAAAGGTTGCCAGCTAGTTCACCCAGCACCATTTTTTAAATAGGGAATCTTTTCTCCACTGAAGGATTTTTTTTTTTGGCCAGGGCTGGGTTTGAACCTGCCACCTAAGGTATATGGGGCCAGTGCTCTACTCCGTTGAGCCACAGGCACCGCCTCCCAGTGAATGTTTTTAATTGGCTTGTCAAAGATCAAATAATGGTAAGTAGCTGGGTTCATCTCTTGGTTCTCTATTCTGTTCCATACATCTACCTCTCTGTTTTTGTGCCAGTATGATTCAGTTTTGATCACTATTGCTTTATCATATAATATGAGATACAGTAGCATGATTCCTCCTGCTTTGTTTTTATTTCTGAATAATGTCTTGGCTATTCAAGGGTTTTTCTGATTCCATATAAAATGACGTATTTTTTTTTTGAGATCTTTAAAGTATGACAGTGGATCTTTAATAGGGATTGGATTAAAATTGTATATTGCTTTGGGTAATATGGACTTTTTAACAATGTTGATTCTTCCCAGCCATGAGCATAGTATGTTTTTCCATTTGTTAACATCTTCAGCATTTCTTTTCTTAGAGTTTCATAGTTCTCTTTATAGAGTTCCTTCACATCCTTTCTTAGGGAAACTCCCAAATATTTCATCTTTTTTGGCACTACTGTGAATAGAATAGAATCGTTGACTATTTTTTCAGCTTGACTATTGTCAGTATATATAAAGGCTACAGATTTATGAGTGTTGATTTTGTATCCTGAGATGCTGCTGCATTCCTTGATCAGTTATAAGAGTTCTTTAGTAGAATCCCTGTGGTTTTCCAGATATACAATCATATCATCTGTGAAGAGTAAAAGTTTGATCACATCTAACCCTATATGGATACCCTTGATCGCCTTTTCTTGCCTAAGTGCAATGTCTAAGACTTCCATTACATGTTGAAAAGCAGTGGAGACAATGGGCAACCTTGCCTGGTTTCTGATCTGAGTGGAAATGATTTAAATTTTACTCCATTCAATATGATATTGGCTGTGGGTTTGCTGTAGATGGCCTCCATCAAATTAAGAAATGTCCCTTCTATACTCATTTTCTTAAGTGTTCTGATCATAAAAGGATGCTAGATATTATCAAAAGCTTTTTCTACATCAATGGAGAGAATCATATGATCTTTGCTTTTTATTTTGTTAATGTGATGAATTATATTTATAGATTTATGTAGATTGAACCAGCCTTGAGACCCTGGGATAAAACCCTCTTGGTCATGGTGTATAATTTGTTTGATGTGTTGCTGGATTCTGTTTGTTGGGATCTTGTTGGATATTTTTGCATCAATATTCATTAGTGATATTGGTCTATAATTTTTATTTTCTTGTTGGGTCTTTTCCTGGTTTGGGCATCAAAGTAATGTTTGCTTCATAGAAAGTGTTGGGTAGTATTCCTTCTTTTTCTATATTTTGTAAAAGGTTAAGTAATATAGGTACTGTGTTTCCCTGAAATTAAGACACTGTCTTATATTTATTTTTTCTCAAGACACACTAGGGCTTATTTTCAGGGGATGTCTTATTTTTATTAAGTATAATACAACAATCTACATTTATTCAAATATAGTTAAGTCATCTTCTTCTGGAACCTGACAGGGAGTACTGACCTTGTTGGTGGGGCTGGTGCTAGTGATGCATGAATTCCTTTCCCCTAGCCATTCTCACATTTGCAAAAGGATGTCTGTGACCATGGTTACCACACGCACACTAGCCCAAGTACGAACAGCTAGGAGAAAGGAGCTGTGGCAGATAAAAAGTATTCCATTCCTCTTTACCACTCTGCACTGAAATGCATGGCATGGCTACGCAGATACACTGCATAGCCATGCCCATCACTAGGTCGTATTTTGGGGATAGGGCTTATATTGAACAAGTGCATAGAAATCCTGCTAAGGCTTATTTTGGGGGTAGGTTTTGTTTTCTGGGAAACACGGTACTAAGTTCCTCTTTAAAGGTTTGGTAGAATTCTGATGTGAAGCCATCTGGTCCCACGCTTTTCTTTTTAGGGAGATTTTGTATAGTTAATGCTATTTCAGAACTTGATATAGGCCTGTTCAGCATTTCCACTTCATTCTGGCTAAGTCTAGGAAGGTGGTGTGCTTCCAAGTATTGGTCTAGTTCCTTCAAATTTTCGTATTTTTGAGAATAGCATTTCTTGTCATATTCATTAAGGATTTTTTGAATTTCTGAAGAGTTGGTTGCTATTTTGTCTTTGCCATTTCTGATTGATAAAATTAGAGATTATACTCTTTTTTTCCTAAGCCAAAGATTTATCTCTTTTTAGTCAAAGGTTTATCTATTTTATTGACCTTTTCAAAAAAACCAATATTTTTATTTTTTGATCTGTTATATAATCCTTTTGTTTTCAATTTCATTTAATTCTGCTCTAATTTTGGTTATTTCTTTTCTTTTTCTGGGTTTGGGATTGGAATGTTCTTCCTTTTCCAGTTGCTTGAGCTGTCTCATTAAGTTGATAACTTCCTCTCTTTCTGTTCTCTTGAGGAAGGCTTGCATGCTATAAATTTCCCTCTTAAGACTGCTTTTGCGGTATCCCAGAGGTTCTGATAATTTGTACCTTCATTAATGTTTTGTTCAAAAAATTTGGTAATTTCCTTCTCAATCTCATCTATGACCCAACTATCCATTCAGCATAACATTATTTAGTTTCCATATTTTCATGAGTATGCAGATTCCTGTTGTTACTGAGTTCAACTTTTATTCCATGATGGTCCAAGAAGATGCAAGGGATAATTTTTACTCTTAAATTTGCTGAGGTTAGACTTGTGACCCCAAATGTAATCAATTTTGGAGGATGTACCATGGGCTGATGAGAAGAACATGTATTCAGTTTTGTTAGGATGAAATGTTATGTAGATGTCTGTTAAATCCAAATGTTAAATGGTTAAGTTTAAGTCTAAAATTTATTTGCTTAACTTCTTATTGGAGGATCTATCCAACACTGCCAGAGGATTGTTAAATTCTCTGACTATTATGGTGCTGGAGGAAATCAAGTTGCTCATGTCTGTTAGTCTCTCTTATAAACTGAGGTGCATTCTGGTTGGGTGCATGAATGTTAATAATTGAAATCTCATCATGTTGAGTGTTACCCTTAACAAATATGAAGTGACCATCCTTATCTTTCCTTACTTTCATTGGTTTGAAGCCTATTGTATCTGCAAATAAAATTGTAACACGTTCTTTTTTCTGATTTCCATTTGCCTGAAATATAGATGACCATTCCTTCACCCTAAGTCTGTACTTATCTTTTAAGATGAGATTCTTGTATGCATCAGATATCTGGCCTGAGTTTTTGCATCCAGTCAGTCAACCTGTGCCTCTTTAGAGGACAAATTAAGTTATTCACATTAATTGAGAATATTGATAAGCCTGGTAGAATTTTGGGGATTGAGTTTTTCAAAAGTCCAGTGGACATTTTTAAACCTTTCACCACTGATTAAGTTGGAATTTGATCAAAAGTTTCTGAGTGAGTTTACTTTTGTCATAGAGGATTGCGCTGATCATTATGGAGAATATCCTGGAGAGCTGGTTTAGTTATGGCAAATTTCTACAACATGTGAATGTCATTAAAGCATTTAATTTCTCCATCATAAATGAAACTCAGTTTAGCTGGATACATGATCCTGGGTTGAAAGTTAATTTGTTTTAGAAGATTAAAATTCGATGGCCATCCTCTTCTAGCTTAAAAGGTTTCAGTAGAGAGATCTGCAGTCATTCTAATATTCTTCCCCTTGTAGGTTATGGTTTTCTTATGTCTGGCTGCTTACAGAATTTTCTTCTTCATATTAACTTTGGCAAAGTTAATTATAATGTGTCTTAGAGATGCCTTATTTGGATTGAGTTGTGCTGGGGTTCTGAAACTGTCTGCTATCTGAATTTCAGACTCTTTTGGCATGTCTGAGAAATTCTCCTTGATTATCTCATGGAGTAGAGCATCAGGGCCTTTTGAAACAACCTCATCGCCTTCAGGAATTCCTATAAGGCAAATATTAGTTTCTTTGAATTATCCCAGAGCCCTCTAAGAGAATGATCCATTTTTCCTCTCTACTTCTCTTCCTTTTTGAGTGTTTGGTAGTGTTCAAAACCTTTGTCCTCAATGTCAGAATTCCTTTCTTCTGCCTGCTCCATTCTGTTACTGAGGGATTCTACTGTATTTCTCAGATCTTTGAAGGCTGCATGTTCTTGTCTCAATGTGTCAAAAAATCTTTGATGATTTTGTCTTTGAATTCGTTGAATTCTTGAGACAACTTGTGAAATGTTCCTTGAATTTCTAATTCCAATTTTCCTCCATTCTGTTAATCTTATTTGCATTCCAAATTCTGAATTTGATTTCTGACATCTCAGCCATTTGTTTATGAATGTGATCTTCTAGTGTATCCACCATATTGTTCCTTAGGGGAGCTGATCTACTCTGAATATTCATATTGCTGGACTTTTTCTGCTAATTAAGCCTCATGACTATTTTACACCATTTAGCTAGATAAGCAGATAAGGTGAAGTTGGGTTGGGGGCTCCTGGAGTAGGGATTAACTAGTCCTTTGCCCAATAGCTGGGACTGGTGTCTGTACCTTTTCCCCTAGACTTTGCAAAGGACCCAAAGTATTATAGCCTGAAACACTGGGGATCTGCTTGGTGTGGTGGGGCTAAGTGGCTCTGTCTTGTTTTCAGCTGGCTTCTGTCCAATCCTAGTAAATCAGTAACTCTGGGTTGAAGTCT
Organism: Galagoides demidoff; assembly: GCA_963574575.1. Classification (NCBI taxonomy): domain Eukaryota; kingdom Metazoa; phylum Chordata; class Mammalia; order Primates; family Galagidae; genus Galagoides; species Galagoides demidoff. The sequence goes on from CAUYQV010082408.1 coordinate 6,032, forward strand.
CAGATATGGAGAAATATCAGCAACTAAGTTACCCCATCCCCCATGGGCAATAACTAGAAAAGGAAAATCAAACCTTCCCACAACCACATACCCAGGGTACTACTTTGGATAGTCCTGGGGTGATTGGCCCAGGTCAAGAGTTCCAAATCAATTGTTCCAGTCAGCACCTAGTCTCAAGTGGGAGAGATCAAAAAGTCTCCAGTAACTAGATAGCAGGGGTCTGCTGGCAGCTTGACTATGACTCACTCCAGTGCTCCATGTAGTCAGAAGGACTCAACCAGCAAATGAATTAGTCCAGGAAGGTTGATGCCTCCTTCTCCACCTTCCATCTATGTCATATCCAGTCACTGGTAACCCTGCAGGACTGTGACCCAGTTCCCTCCAATGAGCAGATGCTCCAGGGGTTTGCACCTGGCTGAGTCACAGGGAGATCTATGTCTCCTCAGCCAGACCACTGCACTCTGCCACCAGCTGGCAGGGGGAGCTAAGGCCTGACAACATTGGGTGCTTAAAGGAAATTGGGATGGTTCACTCAGTTCCAGCCTTGCCCCAGATTGATGTTGCTGCCATTTATATTCTTACAGAATTTGCATTTCTGTCCCAGCTATATTCCCCTGCAGGCCAGGTGTTGTTTGAGTTCACAGAAACTGTGATTCAGCCCCACCCTGTGCTGCTGCTGGTGTGCCAATTCTCATCGACCTGGCATCTCTGTCTCCGCTGCCCTCTGTATTGAGGTGGGTAAACTTAGAGCTTGCACTCAGCTCTCAGTTCCTGCCTCTCTCTGGGCTGCTGCCTACATACAATTCTCAGTTTCTGCTTCTCCCTGGGCTAGTGCTGTTGCCCAGCCTGCTTTTGTCTCAGCTATGTTCCCCTGGGCCCTGGGTGCTTCTCAGGCTCACTAAAGCCACACTTCTGACTCAGCCTCACTCTGGGAGTATGCCATCTCTGCCTATGTGTTCTAGTCTCTGTCTCTGCAGCGCCCCACCCAGGCAGGTTCCACTTCAGGTATACCCTTTACTCACAGAGCCTGAATTTCTGTCCCAGATCTGTTCCACCAGTGGCTGTCACTAGAATAGAGGCCTGGCTTTCTCTGGTTGCCAAGGGATGTGGGGTGTGTCTCTCCAAAATATCCCCAGGGTTGTGAGCCCCATTGTTCCTGCTGATGCCACTGCTACTCTGTGCCATTGGGTACCACTTCTCCCTTTCCTGTATGGCTCCCTAGGTCCACAATCCCCTCTTTACATCCATACCACAGAATCAGCACAGACCTGCAACAGCCCATGCCATGTACACACCTCCCAAGAAAATGCCAAGAGTCTGGACTCCATAGGAGACAGGCTACCAGACCTCCTGAGAGTGAAGGGGAGTGCTGGAAGTTCAGAACTGTGGGTAGAGAATATATACAGTTTTATGCCTGGTGGGAGAGTGCCATGGGACACTACTGGGTTTTCTCTGGGGAAGGAGTTCTGGTTCTTAGAAAGTCTTTCCCATGAGATAAAATAGGAGGAGATATAAACTCTGCTTGCTTGTTTGTATAAAGTATACTGTGAGTCATTCTCATGGGGGAGGGGATTCCTGTCCATTTGGCAATGGATTTTGTACCTATTGTATGTTTCCTTGTGGTCACATCTTGCCTCAGTAGGGTTGATGTGTGTTCTTCAACCTTCTCTCTTGGCTCAGCTCCCAACCATTGGCTTACTTGCTAAACTTCTATCCTTCAACTCTCCTTCTGAACAGGAGCCTCTGTGGAAAGCTGGCTCCAGTTGGCCATCTTGCCTCTGCCCCCCCACTATAGCTTTTCTAAAAGAATAAACACTAATAAACTAAGAAGTCAACACAATATTATTAATTTAGCAAAAGTTTAAAAAAATTAGAAACTGTAAAATGTCTGTCTCATCAGAGCAGAATTTCTTCACATGAAGATTAAAAGTCAAAATGAAGCTACAACTAAAGTTTCTGAGCCTCTCATTTCTTAGCCAAATAAGGAAATCCATGTACCAATGGTGATTTAAGTCAGGTATGATTGCAGCAGCCACAGAAATATATCTAGAGAAAATCAATTTGTTAAAGAAAATTAGCCTTTCAGTAAGAATAATTGCTTAAAAACTTGAGAACACTGGGGGAAACATCAATAGTCACTTATGAAAAAAAAGACAACTTTTTCTTAATGGTATTCTTGGCTTTTGGCAAGTTGTTGGACAGATATTGATACTGCTTAGTCGTGCTTGTTTATCTGAAAAGCCAATGCCAAGTATGCAAAAACTCAAGAATTAGCCTCTAAGAACAGTCATTATGTAACAAATACACACAGAAATATTTTCAGAGGAATTGAAAAAAGATTAATTCATTACAGCCTGAAGTAGAATCTACTAAGATATTTTACAACTGTTAGTGCTAAAAATACATGTGAAGGAAAAAAAGGCTTGGAAGTTCACAAACTTATAAAATGCTGGCTGTTAAAGTTTATTTATTCATTGTATTATTCATCAGTAAACACTTTGTGTAAAACATTCATGTGTTTTTGAACCAGTAGTGTTATGGTATATTTTATTTATTCTCAAGGAGTTAAACATCATCAATTCCATGACTTTTTCTCAGAAGTATAACTAAATATCCTGACTTAACTTATCATACAGCAGTTCAATGCCTTTGTGGAGAGACGTTTTTAGGTCAGGGCTGGGACTGATTTTTTTCTGAATGAAAAGGACCATTTTTAAACACTCGTATTAAATACTGCAAGCTTTTGGACATCAGTTTTGCTAAACACTTCATAATGTTTCTGAATGAATTCTACTTAAAAATACCAGACAAAAACAGTGCATATATGGGAAATGTATACTGTGGTAGTCATTCTGTTGTTTTAATCACAAGTAATGTCGAGCTGCTTTATACATTCTTAATGCTATCAAAAGTTCAAACAAAAAGTGAGATCTTAATTCTCCCACAGATTTGTGGTAGATTTATTTTCTAAGCTCAGACTATATAGTTCATGTGGTTTTTGTCAGACCTCGGTACAAACACAAAGGAATTTTTCACATTCAAAATATATTTTATCTTTAAAACTAACCTTCCATTTAACCTGCAACTAGAGTTGATTAACTGGCAGTGCGATGACATGCTAACAGTATAATATACTATAGAGAATAATATAATTGAATTGTATAAATGCCTTCTAAGCAATGAATATGCTCAATTAAAACCATACGCTTATGAACTGTTATCAGGATTCAGCAGTAGGTATCTATGTGAAAAGGCATTTTCAAAGATAAAATAGATTACTTTTCGTTACAAATCACCATTAGCAGATGAACATTTGCAATTTGTGTTGGTAACAGGGAATACTAACTTTGAACTGTAAGTGAAATGTTATGCCCCTCAAATAATTCTATTCTTCTCATTAGCAAGACTAGTAATACAAACCAAATTCCAATTTTAAAAATTACCAAAGAAATGGAACTCCATCTAAAATATTTACTATTGACCATTATAAAAAAGGTTTGCCAAGTCCTGCTAAGATAAGCGATTAATAGAAATTTAAACCATAATTTTGAAATCTTAAGAAAGAAAAATTTATTCAGGCTTTAAATTTTGATTAAGACTATTTCATATGTTAATCTATAAATGTATTTCAAATTTTAGGCTGAAATCACCTAAAAGAGCTAGCTATCCTCATTGGTTGGGTGGTATATTAATGAAACCAAGAAGATAAATTCAAACAAATCCTTATTCTTCATGAATGTTTTAGAGAGGAATATTATTTGTACTTTAAAGGATCTAATTTAAAAGCTTTTATTTATAAAACTTAGAAAAATTACTCAAAGAACATCTGCAATTTATGGTAGAACAACATACCATTCACTGCTTAAATCTTCCAAATAAATAAGTACTTTCCTTCTTGTTTCATTTTAATTCATGCCTATTGAGAACTGAGAATTGTACTTCTGTTTGGAGTAAGAGGTTACAGGTAAAGGTTATGAATATATTGCTCAATCTTCACGTCCTTGTGTAAATAAGGAAAATGAATGAATCGATTGCCTTGTTAAACACACTCTCAGCCTCAAATCTACATATGCCTTCTTCACAGTTAGCCAAAGCATGATAGGTATTTCATTGTTTTTTTCTATTTCAGAAATAAAAGCATTTTCACAAATGAAATAATGTACGCTTAAGAGGTATAGGCAAACTTCCTAGAAAGGAAATGGCATTATTTCCTCAAAACTTCATAATATTACAAAGGCTTTCACGCAGACAATTCTAAAAGGTTTAATCATTATATAGAGCCCTCTCTTCTGGGTGCCTGGAGGCATCATACGGAGTGAACAAGAGGATCTGAAATGAAAGAACTCATGTCCCATGGACATGAAGAGTCTTATTAAATCACCAAAAAAATATAGTCACCAGAGATCCTGGCAACAATAAAACAGTATGGAGAAAACTACTCAGCAGCTAAACAAAAATATAGCACCTTTTGTTTAAATACCTGGCTCTGAAAGGAGGCCAGTGCTAGCAACGATACTTGTGTTTAACTTGGATTGATTACATAGCTAATTTTTTAGTGTTATTACCTTTTTTAGAGAATATGTCGTTTCATGACTAATTTCTTAACAGGTTTTATACACAGATATAAATGGTTTTAAAGCCTGTATTAAACACAACTTCTTTGTTTCAAGAAAGCTATCTGAACTTTACATAAGGCACTAACATATAAAAAGGGAGATGTGAAGTGTGGTTATCTAGAAATTAAGCTAGATTCCATATGCATTTTAAGTTTTAAAACAATACAATTGCCAAGCAGACAATCACTAAGTGAATGACATTTACTGAGCCAAATAATAGAAGTATCCAGCAGTTGATCCTCACAAGAACACTATTACACAGGTGCTATGATTCTCCCCATGTTAGGGTTGAGAATTGGATAAGCAATTTAACCAAAGTCACAAAGCTAGTTTAGTAAGTGGCAAGAGTTGGATCTGAAACTAGTCTGTGTATCTCAGAAGCCCAAACTCTTACTGATCACCCAACCAGTGCTGCCTCATAAATATATAAGGCAAACCAGATATATAATTTCAAATTTGCTAGTAGCCACGTTAAAAAATGTGAAAAGAAACTGAGGAAATTAACTTTAACAATACATTTCACTTATACCCATATATCCCAAATATCATTTCAATACATAATCAATGTAAAATTACTAATTAGATGTCTTACATTATTAAGTCTTTGATATCTGGTGTGTATTTTGTACAATACCTCTCAGTTTGCACTAGCTACATTTCAAGTCCTCAGCAGCCACACACAGCTAGTACCTAATGTATGAGAGAGTTTACCACCAAACCATTCACTCAGCAAATATTTCTTGAGGGCTACTGGATATTAGACATGCAAAACAAAGGTCTGCTCTTACTCACTTTACATTCCTTGGAAAGAAACAACTCCTAAGTACATAAATCTATAATAAAGCAATCAAATATCAGACAGCAATGCATGCCGTGAAGAAAACGAACTACTGCAGTATCACAAAAGTGACTAAGTGATCACTTTCATTAGGAAGACCCTTTGAGAGGTGACGTTCTGAAGTATCTAAACTTCCCTGAGTGACATACGTTATGGATAGACAGGATGTGCAGTGACGAGAGCTACAGTAAATAAGCAGCACTAGTCTGCTGAGGTCTTTACCTTTCTAATGTATAAATCTTTGTACCTGCAACATAATGTTCAAGTACTTAGCAATGGAGCCATTTGTTAAAATTTAAGTGACTTTGGCAGTCACCTTCTTCACAGTCAAGTGGTAATTTTAGAAAAAACAAGGGCTACATATTTCTGGTGGGCCACAGCTGGGAAAAAACAGTTGTATCAACATAAGCCATTTAAAAGATTAACACATGGCCAAGATAAAGGCCAGGATGGAATGAAAAAAGAACGATTGAACTACGTACAAACCTTCGGCCTCCATCTATTTCATGCATCGCTATAATTTTTAAAGTTTTTTTTCCCCTTCAAGGAAATAAACATTTGATTTATGTATGTACTAACCATTTAGGAAATTCTTCTTCTTCTTTTTTTTTGAGAGAGTCTCACTATGTTGCCCTTGCTAGAGTACTGTGGTGTCATAGCTCACAGCAACCTCAAACTCTTAGGCTCCAGTGATTCTCTTGCCTCAGGCTACCAAGTAGCTGGGACTACAGGCACCCACCATAACGCTTGGCAGTTGTCATTGTTGTTTAGCTGGCTCGGGCTGGGTTCGAACCTGCCAACTTCAGTGAATGTGGCTGGCTCTGTAACCACTGCGCTTATGGGTGCTGAGCCCCATTAGGAAATTCTTGAGCTCTTAAGTGAGATCACAGAAAAATCATGAGATCACTCAAAGAAATCCATTGTTTTTTGGGCAGGGGAGACAGTGTCTCACTCTGTCACTCAGGCTAGAGTATGGTGCTGTGACTCTAGCTCAGTACAACCTCAAATTCCTGGCTCAAGTGATCCTCCTATCTCAGCCCCCTGAGCAACTGGGACTACAGGTGCCCACTCTGCACAACTGCTTTGTTATTTTTGCAGACACTGTGCCTCACTATGTTTCCCAGGCTGTTCTGCAACTCCTGGCCTCAAGCAATCCTTCTGCTTCAGCCTCCCCAAGGGCTGAGATTGTGAGTGTGAGCCACTGTGCCTGGTCAAGAAAGGTAAAACGCAGGAAAGCAAGTTCCTTTCTCTCTTGAAGCAAGTAGCATCCCAAATTATTTAGTATTGAATAAAGATACAGTTAACATGTGAGTAAACCCTGCTTTTCAATGTATAATGAGAGTTAAAAGTAATAAAAAATGAAGTCACACTTACTATAGACTGTCAGTTTTATATCCTTGGCTTGTTTTCCAGCTGCGTTAGACACAGTGCACTGGTAGCGCCCCTTGTCACTTCTTCGTGCATTCTTTAGATGTAGAACTTGTCCTCTGTCTAGAAGTTCAATATTAGGATCTCCCAAAAATAAAGGCCTAGAAATAATAAAATTTCATCCCATGGGTACATTTTCATTTTTCCATATTTCTTCTTCTCTTCTTAATCACAACAAAAATCAAAGGTTAAAAATATGAATGAAAAATTACAATAATAAGATTGGTACTCTTATTCAGAAGAATGAAGTTATTAAACCACTTTACTAATGGAAGTTAAGTTAATAATCACTCTGAAGTCAAAAGTTTCTCCATTTCAGCTGGTTGCAGGGGCTCACGCCTGTAATCCTAACACTCTAGGAGGCTGAGGTGAGTAGATTGCCTGAGCTCATGAGTTTGAGATCAGCTTGAGCAAAAGCGAGACCCTGTCTCTACTAAAAATGAAAAAACTGAGGCAAGAGGATCACTTGAGCCCAAGAGTTGAAGGTTGCTGTGAACTATGATGCCACAGCACTCTACCCAGGGTGACAGCTTGAGACTCTGTCCCCAAAAAAGTAAAATAAAAAATAAAAGTTTCTCCATTTCAACTTAAATTGTTTAATAATACTAGCAGAAATCTAGTAATGCTATTATTCACTGTATCCATTCCTCCGTTCTTATTCTCTACGTATTCTTTTTTATTTTTTGGTTTGCATAGCCAAAATTTCTACTGTCATCTGGAAAAGAATAACTAAGAATTTAATATTATAGTACTGAAACTTCAGGCCAGGCAATATTATTTTAAACCAATATTATTATACAATCTGGAAAAGTATTAACAAGTGTTTGGACAGTTATTATTTACTAAAGACAATGATTTGCCAACCTCTCTAAAAAGTATTGTAATAAATATGAATGCTTACATAATAATACATGCTGATGATGTTTATGCCAAAAGAAGCTCGTTGTCAAGAAGACAACAAACAGAGACATTTACTGACGACTATGAAATGCTCACTTTATGTAATTGGCATCAGCCTTCTTTTAATATCTGAAGCAATGGTTATTAAAGTCTATGATATCCTAAGAATCATACCTTTAAAATCCATTAAAATTGTCTCAGGAAGAGCCACAGCTAGTTTTTTACAAGTTTCAATGACTTAGCGACACAATGAATGATTAGATGCATGGAAATATTAATAACCCTCTAGTTAAACGACACAATAAAATGGAAAACACATTTAAATTTCTAGAGTAGCATCCTTTACTATGTCTTAGTGGGAAGCTTTGGATAAAATGATCCAAAGCTGAGAGTGTAAAGTACTTTAATATTTTAAGTTTTGAGAGGAAGTAAATATTTGACAATAAAGCTACTTAAATTTAAGTAATGCTAAAACTTTTGATTCTTAATTATGTAAGCCACATAAAAATTCAACCTAAAAGTAAGCATGGTATTGAGAAAAATTCTCCTTGGTCTATTACCCTTACTGTGAGTCTTGTAGTCTTGTCACCATTATCGCTTTGAATTGTATTCTTTCACGCGGTTTCCTAAACATTTTTACTCATAGCCCTAAAGAAATCCAAAGTTCTAATATATGTATTATAAATGCTATGTTATCATTCCGCCTTTCTTTTCACTCTGTAACAACTATGGAGCTATTTTTGCTACAGAGATTGATCTTACTCTTTCTAATTTAATTGCTGCACAGTGTTACATAGTATCTCATGAGTTATCTATTTTCCTGATGTCAGGCGTTAGTCAGTTTTCACTTTTCTGCTGTCACAATCTGCAGTCCCCGACCACCCAGGACTTGGACTGCTAGCAGGAACTGGGCTGCACAGCAGACGGTGAGGACCAGGCAGGGAGAGAAGCTTCATCTGTATTTACAGACACTTCCCATCACTGGCATCACCAGCTGAGCTCCTTCCTCCTCCTGTCTGACCAGTGGAGGCCTTAGATTCTCATAGTATTACCACCCCCACTCTGGGATCTAGGTTGCACACTGCTTATGAAACTCTAGTGCCCAGTCCCACACCCTCCCCATGTATGGAAAAATTGTCTTCCATGGTAGCAAATTTTCCCTGGTGCCAAAAAACTTGGGGACTTCTGGTCATGTTGCAGTGACTATCATCCTATATCCTCCCTGTGGCCATGCACAACTGCTTCCTCTCCTGGACACTGAAAGTGTAATTACTGTATCACAGTTTTCCAGTTTTAATACATATCAACAAATTGCCTTTCGGGGAACTAATTTACGTTCTCTCCTTCAGAATAGAATATCTTACTTCCCCCCCTCTAGCCAAAACTTGATATTTCAAACTTTTAATCTTTTTGCCAATATGACTTGTGAAGAACAGAATTTAATATGCTTATCACCTAACTATAATTTTTAATTGCCTGCTCATACCCTCTATAAATTTTTCCATGTTGCTTTTGTCTTTATTGATTTGTTGAAATAATCCTTAATTTCATACACTGCAAATCGTTACTCTTCACAATATAAGCCTTAGATCCCTGCTCTCGGAAACTGTATTATGTGAACGCTGACTACCTTGTGAGAAATCAATTCTCACAACCAACACGGATCACCACAGCCAGGGGAAATCTCAGCAGCCCTTCAGATTAAGCAGTATGAGAAATGTCTCATCGTTCCTCTGTGGTTCTTTTATACCTACAAATAGAACTAGTTGAAGTATTCATCTTGCTGTCATAAACATACTTTCCTTTATAATAAGTCAATTCCTTGTAAAGACAAAATTATCTCTGAATTTAGATCTTGCCTTTTTCACTGTTAGCCTCTGAACAAAGGATATTCAGTGTACAGGCATCCCTAGGTTATGGACAAAATATATTCCTGAGAATGTCTTTGATTAGATTTGTATGTAACTCTGCTTTCTAAGGAACAGTGTATATATGGTAATAATAATAATACTACAATGGCTCAGATGTGGTAATGCTAATGCAGTGTAACATAGTAATAATAATAATACCCCTGTACTGAAATAATAAGCTATAGGAACTACTGTGTTCTTTACATGAAAGGTTTAGACAGGACATAGGAAAAATTTTAAAAGAACAATATTAAAGGTTAACACCCAATGTTGCATCAATGCTGCTAGCCTAATAGGAAGGTTATGCTGCTGCTGCTGCTTCTTCTTCTTCTTCTTTTTTTTTTTTTTTTTGCAGTTTCTGGCTGGGGCTGGGTTTGAACCTGCCACCTCCAGCATATGGCGCCAGTGCCCTACTCCTTTGAGCCACAGGCACCGCCATGTTACACTTCATTTTATCTTCTAGCCAACCAACAATAACCTTTCCATTTCAATAATCAATCCTCTACATTGCTTAGTGATAATTAATGCTCTCATCAGAGCAATGCCTCTCACGTAGTCCATTATTCTCATTCTAACCCTTATACTTATTCCAGTACTCCACAGACAGAAGCCTAATGCTTTTCCAATGAATGATGGCACCTGGTTTTTCTCCCAACTCTTTCTTTTTTTTTTTTTGAGATGGAGCCTCAAGCTATCTCCCTGGGTAGAGTGCCATGGCATCACACCTCATAGCAACCTCCAACTCCTGGGCTCAAGCAAGTCTCCTGCCTCCGCCTCCCAAGTAGCTGGGACCACAAGCCCCCACCACGACTGGCCATTTTTTGGTTGCAGCCATCATTGTTGTTTGGCGGGCTTGGGCTGGGGATTCAAACCCGTCACCTTAGGTGTACGTGGCTGGCACCTTAGCCTATTGAGCCACAGGCGCCGAGCCTCTCCCAACTCTTAATTGTTTCCTTTCTCTTTGCTGTTGCAGGCTCACCTGGACCTCAGTGGACTTCTACTTTGGAGGTGTGGTCATCAGGGTAAATAAATCACAAAATCAAGGGAAAAAGTTAACAAAAGTGATGCTGTGTGGAAGCTACCCAATAAACAGAGGTGCTGCCCCAACGAGCTGCGTGTGCCGTGTGGGTTTGTTTACACGCACACAAGAAATGAGTTCTTGAATTATTGATTTAATTACATTATCTTTATGGCCCTCCCTGGGAACCTGTTTGTATGTACTGAATGCTGTAATCAAGTAATATATAACCCAGGGACCGCCTATATATTAAATTTGAGTTGCCCTAGATTTCTAAGACAAATTCCCAACACTTACATAAATCCTTGTGATACATAATAATGAAAGACCTTAAGACTATTTTTGAGTAATATAGTTTTTCTTTATGCTTCATGTGATAAAATAATTAAAAAGAGAAAAAAATCCATACACATTTATATATCTGTTTTATATCAGTTGGACTCTACAGAAAAGATACTCACTTGCCATCTTTGAACCAGTGAATAGCAGGGAAGGGATTGCCTCTGGCCTGGCATTCCAGGGTGGTGTCATGGTTGAGGATAACTGATACTTCATTTGGGGAGCTAGCACCTGTTATGCTGGGGGGAACTGGAACAAAGACATTTTATCATGAAACTCTCTGACTTAGCAAACACAACGAGATGAGGGAAGCAGATAGGCGATGACTTCCATAGTATTTCAACAAGGTATTAATGTTAAAAATAAAATATCATACAATAGTTCATATTCATATCACATCTGTGCACCTGTATGCTAGATTTAAATATAGAAAAACATTCATAAAAAAATTGCTAGCAGGACAATTACTTGCAAGAATTAAGGATTTGTTTTGAGGCATAGTCAACTCGTGTGAAAAAGCAGGTTAGAATATAAGTAAATAGCAAAATTCATATAATGCAATTTACTCTTGCTATATCTTTTAGATAATGAATGAGTATTGTAATTAGCATCAATTTTATAAAGTTCAGATTCTACTGTTCAGATATCATACTGTTGTGTTGCTTGAAGTATACTAACTCCCTCCCTTTAAAGTACTCTTATGATAAAACCGATAGAAGATGTAACACAAAAAATAAAGTCCTAGTTTTTATTCTTGGAATTATCAAGATTTCTCTGACCTTAGCCCTCCCCTTTCACACCATGTTAAAGTATTTGTCTTCATCTTCAGACAAATGACCAGCCAGGAGAGCAGCAGTTCTCAACCTGTGGGTCATGACCCCTTTGTAACAATGAAAATACATCCTGCATATCAGATATTTACATTACAATTCATAACAGTAGCAAAATTAGTTATGAAGTAGCAACGAAAATAATATTATGGTGGGGGGATCACCACAACATGAGGAACTGTATTAAAGGGTCGCAGCATTAGGAAGGTTGAGAACCACTGCACCAGAGGGTTTCAACAGGAGAGGAATGTATGATCGTGTTTATGTTTTGAGACCACCTGAGTGAAGGTGCTGAGGGCTGCTCTGTAAAGAAGGATTAGAATGGCCGAGAGTGGACGGATAGAGGAGAGCAGTTAGAGGCCTACAATGTTAATTCAGCTAATGAATGGCAAATATACTGTCACAGGGGAATGGAAATAAGTAGATAATTTAACACAGAAGTAGGAAGGAGACATAACAGGATGTAAATGGATTTCAAAAGTTTGAAGAACAGAAGAAGTGAGTGGATGCATGGAGGTCCTGTTCACTATAATGGAGATCAATGAAGAAAACAAAAGTAGACATTTTCTGGGACCTTTCTGTTTGATATACAAAGGAAGAACATTCGAGTCCATCTAACATGGAGAATATTAGGCCTCTTTCCCTACATTTACGAAAGTCTGAGCTAGAGATAAAAATGTGAGCATCCCCAGATGCACAGATGGAATTCAAAGTCGTGGGAGTAACCAAGTGCCAAGAGAAACAGTGCCAATGAAAAAAATAATAAAAAGATGTCTTAATGCGTTTCTACAGCCCATACTTAAACATAATAATAGTAATTTGGGGGATAGAAAATTTCAGGTTTTGAGAATTCTAATGAGAAAAATTATTTTATGTTATGGCACTTTATGAATGATAACGTTAATGCACTATAATTCCCTGACCTCATTTCCACTCTGGGCTTACAAATTACATGCCTATTGCGAGGAGCTAAATATTAAAAACGGGGAGAGTTGTTTTATCACAAAGTGAACTTTCAATGACAAGTATAATTTTATGAACTAATAAAATCTCAAATTTAGGATTACCATTAAAAATGTTTCCTATCCCAACTGATCACAGCTGCTACCCGTTCTCAAAATTCTCTCCTCTTCATTAGGACGGACTTAGTTATAAGAATTAATTAGAATACAGTGGAAGGTGGATTTGCTGCCTGGTCCAGTTCAAGGACAGCCTAGGAGCTTCAGGACATGTACACGGTGTGAATGTGTTACACTCTGCATCACCCTGCATAGGGGCTCCCCAGAAAACATCCTGCCCACCAACCTGGAGAGACTGACAGGAGTTTCCTGTTTTCCATAAGACAGTACCATTGGGGAGTATTTAATACTTCACTGTATAAGAATCCAAGGCATTTCTATATTATAGATAATAAATATTCCAAACTTTTAATATAAAAGGGTTCTGGTCAACTAATATTAAAGACCTAAAGAATAACAGATTGAAACAAATAGTGTTTTTTCCTATCAGTTTATTTTTATCCCTAATTTTATGTATAGTTAGAACTATACTATGAGGAGGTACATCCGAGTTGTACCTTTCTATCTCAAAAACTGTTTTCCTTACCCAGCACATCGATGTGAAAATATTTCTGGGAAGTGCCTGCAATGTTAATTGCTTTGCAGTAATAGCTTCCTGCATCCTCTGGAGTGGCTTTGAAGAGCTTTAGTATCTTCCCATTGTTCACGATCTGAAAGGCACTGCTTTCCGTCACCTACAAGGGATAAACTAGTCAAGGTTATCTCTACTCCTAATGAAATGCATAATTATCAATTGAAGTAAAATGTTATTAAGGAATTCACATCCTAATTGATTTCAGATGTGGAGGCAAGGGATTATACATATTTGGAAGTCTTCGGTTACCTGGACATCATCTTTATACCACGTAATGATGGGAGATGGAGTACCTTCCACTTCACAAAAGAGACTGGTCAGCTGATTTACCAACACAGACACATTTGTTACTTGTTCTTTATCTTTAATTACTGGAGGAACTGCAAAAGCAGAGGTGTCAGGCTTAGACAGTTTATAAATATTATTTATAAAGTTTCTTTATAGAGGTCTTTAAAAAGCAAATTCTGATATGTTCGTGGCTAAAAAAGCTGGTCGTATTTAAGCATATACTTCGTTATAAGATGAAAAGTCTTCACCAATGTATTCATAAGTCACAATCCTTATAGAATTTTTACTTTATTATTTCAAAGTATTCAATTTAGGATGAAATTCAGATAAATTTAGGCGAGAACCTATTTATTACCCATATCAATTGAAATACAAGTTGCTACAGTCTTTTTGTTTGTTTGTTTTTTGAGACAGAGCCTCAAGCTATCCTCCTGGGTAGGGTGCCATGGCATCACAGCTCATAGCAAACTCCAACTCCTGGGTTCAAGCGAGTCTCCTGCCTCTGCCTCCCAAGTAGCTGGGACCACAGGCGCCTGCCACAACGCCCAGCCATTTTTTGGTTGCAGCCATCATCATTGTTTGGCGGGCCCGGACTGGGGATTCGACCACGCCACCTTAGGTGTACGTGGCTGGTGCCTTAGCCGATTGAGCCACAGGCGCCGAGCCAGTTGCTACAGTCTTAAGTGGACTCTCGACTTTGCCAATAGTTTGAATATTGCCTTACAAATTTCATGCCTATTGCACATGGGTCTATGGAAGTCAACATTCATTAAATTTTTTAAATGTGTATACCCTTCTAACCATGCAAAATGGCACATGTACACAATTTTCATAGAAGAGATACTTATAGTATAAAACAACTGTTAAAAACCCAATGCTCATCCTTAGTGTAGAAAAAGTTAAAGAAATTGTGTAACCATACAGTGGGATTCTATAGAGTTAAAAATATTGAAAATCCCTAAGATAAATTATTTAGCAAAATAGACAAAGTGTAGAGTAATGGGTATAAAGTTCTTCTCTATGTCTTATATTTTATAGGGAAGAAGAAGATAAAATTGTACATATTCCTATTTCCTTGTTTATAAGTAAAATATTTGTTAAGACACACACACACATGTGTACAATACACATGCAAAATGGTAATATTCCTTGCCTGTAGAGCGGATAATAGATGCCTTAGCTCAGGGTCAGGATGCCTATACTATGTATTTTTTTTTCTGCCACTTGAATTTTGAATGTTACCAAGTAATAATAAAAAATTATACAAAATTATAAATCAAATAAATATATGAAATCAGATCATCAGTTTTGCCTTGAGAGAATAATTTAAATATGGGTAAATTTAATTTATGGATTACTAATTTTACGCTGAGAGAATAATTTAAATATGGATAACTGTTACATATTTACTTATATGATTTTAGCATTTTTGTTCCTGTGGATACTTACCGTGAACTTTGAGGTTATATTTTCTTTCTGTGGTTCCAGCTTCATTGACTGCCACACAGATGTACTCCCCATTGTCAAATGGTGTGACAGAAGCAATCATTAACAGTGTGCCATCTTCCAAGATAGAGATACCAGGCTCTTGGCCTGTCAACTCTCTACCATTGTGTAACCATTTGATGGTTGGTTGAGGGGTACCTAAATACAGAATTAAAAGTCTTATGATACTTACAACTGGAAATCATTATTGAATGCCAAATATATCAGGGAGAAATAAAATTTTTTTTAGGAATATTATTTGTACTCTTAGGTACTGTGCCATTTTTAAGATATGTCTCCTGCCATAGAAATTTGAAGACTATGGTAATTAATGCCTTTACTTCTTGATCGGTCTTAAGAGATCCATTGCCTCTAGAATAAATTTGAACAAAATTGTTTTTATCAAAACATTTGGATGAGAGTAAGCATTTTCTTGGCAAGTTCACAGTGATTAGCAGGAGAAAAAGCTATATTAATTCTGCTAACTAGACATAGGAAGAGCTTGGGCTCTTGAGTTGAGCACCACAGTACTCACTTAATTAATATTTGTTGAGGTCATTAGATGGAGCCAAAATAAGATATGAAAATAAGATATGTTACAAAAATACAACAAGAAGATTGCCCAACCCAACAAAGTACGTTAATGATGTATGTGTGAAAATGATGTTTTATAATTCACTTTGTAAAAAATCCTGATATAGTAGAGATGAGGAAATTCTATCATCCATGTGTCTTTTGGCCATATTATTCTGCTAAACAAAGAAAATAGGTTATCTCCATTAAAAAAAAGTTGAGAAAGCAGTGAGCAGAATTGCTTCCCTCGATTGATTTGTGACCAACAGAGCGAATGGAAATGATGTACCCATGGGGAAAAAAAAATGATAAAACTATCTGAGAATGTATAATAGAGTCAAAAGGAATATTTGAAATAGACAAACATTAACTTTATATTAAGAATTTATTTATTTAGCTACCAATGTGCCAGGCTCTATTCTAAGCACTTAAAAAATGTCCTTAATCTCTGTAAAGATAAAAAGAAAAAAATACTAAAGAAAATTACATGATTACCTAAGACATTGTCAACAATCCTGTATTAAGGATAATAAAAATATTAAAATATGAACATATAATCCAGGATTCATACAAAAGAACAGGTACAAAAGTACAGGTCACTGGGGCCTTCTAGGGGGTGATGGAAGGACTACTACTTAGACTTTGCCAGAATTGCTGGCAAAGAATGCGTCATTGAGGTTACACTCAAATTGAGTTAAACAATTGTAAAAGTGACTGTGAAAGTTATATTTATGAATAAAAATAAAAGATTGTCCTGTTTAATAGTACCTATAGTAAAATGTTGACTTATGTGGTAGAAAAGTTACAACTAATTAACTCTAGTTTCCTATCTATATTGTCAAAAAAAGATTACAATCATTTCCTTATATTCCACTCATTTCCCTATGTACTTCAATCAGACTTCTTAATTAATATTTATTGAAGTCATAAATAAAAAATGAATAAATTTTAAAAAGACATTGCCTTATCTTTAAGTTATAGATGTTAGAGCAACCCTGATCAAATGAAATTCATACAAAAGATCTTTAAATTAACTCAAGCATTCCAGGTAAAAATGAAGAGCTGGGAAGAGCTGATTTTTCAAAGTAGAAAGGGGAATTCAAAAGTAAGAAAACATCTTGGGATCACTCACGGGATCCGGGGGAGGACAGGAACAAAGGTGCCAATGGGCACACCCAGTCGTGCTAAGCACCCGCAGTGCTCACTTAAACTTACACCCTCCCAAAGTTTTCCTCTCCAGGCATCCCTAATTCTCACTGGCTCTAAGAATAGCTAATGACAGATCTTTAGATATCTGAAAAGTGTGTTAAAGTTATCTTTCTTTTAACATTGGTAGAATATAGAGTAATCACTAATGACTGCTACAATGGAGAGACACAAAAGCTTCCTACAGAAATGGACACAGCATGAGGACCTTCCCTTGCTGCTGCATCCAGAAACAAGTCCCATCAGCCACGTGTGGGAGCACAAGTGGTACAGACCACTGGGGCCTTCTAGGGGGTGATGGAAGGACTACCACTTAGACTTTGCCAGAATTGCTGCAAATCTAGTGTGAATCTTTGCAGATGACTGTACACCTGAAAGAGAGGATGTCTTAATCACCTACTTGGCACCCATCATAAGGGTGATAATGACAAGCCTTCTTTTGCATCCCCCTGAGGAGAGATAATAGTAATCTCTTGCCAGGAAGCATAGTGGGATAAAAAGTTCAGAAATTCAGAAAAAAGTAGAGTTTGGATAAACCTGCAAGAGACAAGTCACAACCTGGCCCAATGGAGAGTGGATTTAGGAAAAGAGTTTTTAGAAGTGTCTAGAACAAACACAGGGATTGTCCTAATTTAATCACTGACTGACTGAGATAACTGTGAAATATTGTGAATAGTTGTAGATGTCATATTTTAAAGAGAAACCATGCCAAAAAAGAGAATGAAATGAGAAGTAGCAAGAAAGGCATGAACTAGCTGGAAAACAAACTAGATTAGGCAAGGTTGAAGGAACGGAAGGTCTTTCCATAGGTGATAAAATACCTGGCAAGGAAAAAAGTGCCAAATCCAAGAGGTGTTATTTGAAGGAGAGGTTAGTTTATATTATGCTCAAATGTTACATAACAAGGACTGGCAGGTGGAATTTTGTAAAGAAGATTCTGGGGATTCAATATAGAATTCTGGAAAGCTATACCATTATGCCAATGTCCACATCTCTGAGTGTTACGCACCTTTTGCAGGGCACGGGAATGCAATGCGTTGGTTGACCACTCTTTCCTGGAATGGAGTGTTATAGGGAGGTTCTAGATCTTCCAATGTAGGTGGCTCTATTGGAAAAATAAATGCATTATCATACACTTTCCTTAGGCAATTTTAAATTCTCCTGGGGCATCAACAACTGTGGGCATTGATGATTTATACTTCCAGCTGCCTGACATTTCCATAGAAATGTGACCCAGGGCCTTACATAAGGCCTCAAAATTCCCCTGTTCTACTTCCCTTATTCCTTCATAAGGCATAGGATCCAACCATGCATTTTTCTTTCTCCCTTACTCCTGACCTCCACATCCAGTCAACCATATAATATATTCATGTATCTGTATATCACTCTCTGTCCTTAAAGTCACTGCTTATCTCTAATGCTTATTTTCTCTTACTGGAAATATTTCACTAGGCTTCTTATTGGGATCCTGTTCTTAAACATGTTTCCCTGTGGACTGATGTTCTGCACAGCCGCCAGAACACTCTCTCTGAAACACAAATCTCATCACTGACTCCTCTAATAGCACCATTACTTGTCCTCATTTTGTCCACAGGCTAAAGTCTCAGGCATGTGTTTTCTTCAGCGCACCCTATGAGGACATCCCAGCTCTGTGAACAGCCTCACCATCCATTCATCTCACAAAGAAACTGGGCGTCATTCTTGAGACTCCCATATCCAATCCATCACCATGTCTGAGGCTTTCTTTCCCAATTGTTTTTTGAGTCTATTCCCTTATTTCCCCTATACCATCACAATTTGCCTGAGCTACTGTGATAGCCTATAGCAATGACCCCTAATCTTCTCCAGCAAAACAGTTCTCTTCCAAAAGAGAGATCTTTCAAAATCCCAAGGCAGCTATATCACTTTCCAGTTATAATACCTCAAAGTTTTTTTTATTATGTTTGGAATAAAATATAAATTAATTTATCTGGCTTCATAGGTCTTAGATAATCTGCCTCATGATTACATCTCTAGCTTCATCACACATCACTCAGCCCTCAATCTGGAAGGCAGATTTGATTGACTGATGGATTGATTTACTCCAGTGTCTCCAAAGTATTACAAACCTAACTCTTTGCATTCTGTGTCCTTATCCTGGAAGTTTCTCTCCATCACCTCCAGCAAATGCCACCCCTCGCTTCTCCCCTCCTTCAAATCTCAACTAACCAGCACCCACCCTAGGGAAGCCTTCTCTTATTTGTCTTTCTGTTAAAATGTTATATATATTATTGAACCATTTTATGATGGCATTAACCAAAGTGTAATTATGTACTTGTGAGATTATTTTATAAATGCCTATCTTTTCCATTCAGCTATAAACGTGAGTGACCAAATAAAGTTTGTCGAATGAATGAATGAACAGGACAACCTCTCCATCAGTGTTCTGGCCAACCATCCAAAAGAACTGCCATGTGCCAGGTACATTAGAACTATACGAAGGGCAGTATTAACACTAATCAATGCCTGTAGTACAGTACTAAAAATTATTTAGGACTATGCTAAGTACTTATCTTTTCTTTTTTTTTTTTTTTTTGAGACGGAGCCTCAAGCTATCCCCCTGGGTAGAGTGCCATGGCATCACAGCTCATAGCAACCTCCAACTCCTGGGCTCAAGCGAGTCTCCTGCCTCCGCCTCCCAAGTAGCTGGGACCGCAGGCACCCGCCACAACGCCCGACCATTTTTTGGTTGCAGCCATTATTGTTATTTGGCGGGTCCGGGCTGGGGATTCGAACCCGCCACCTTAGGTGTATGTGCCTGGCGCCTTAGCTGATTGAGCCACAGGTGCCGAGCCTAAAGAGGCATATCTTAACTTTACAGTAAAGAAACCCAGAAAATACCATCTTAACCAAGTGATCAAGATTACCATCACCATCACCAGTATTATCGATACCAAGTATCTCCTGACATAATGCACAAAAAAGGGCTCAAGATTAGTTTCCTGGTACATATCTTTACCAAAATTGAAAACCCCAATTTAATCATGAGAATATATAAGACAAACCCCAAGTAAGAACATTCCACAAATGATAAGTACTCCTCAAAATTGCCACAATAATCATAAAGACTGGGAAGTGTCACAAATAGGAACAGAATAAGAAGACATATGACAAAATGCAACATGGGATCCTGGATTTGATCCTGGATCAGAAAGGGACATTAGCAGGACAACTGGCAAAATTCAAAAAAGTCTAATGTAATTAATAGTGTTGTATCAATAGTAGTTTCCTTTGATAATTGTACTGTAGTTAAATAAGACACTAACATTAGGGGAAGGTGAGTAAACGATTTATGGTTAACTCTCTATTATTGCAACTTTTCTATAAATCTAAAAAGCTTTTAAAAAAAGAAAGCACATTGTTAATTTGTATTACTATTCTGATCATGTGTGTCATTGGTCATTTAAATTTTCTACAAAATTTCTTTTCCCCACTTTTTAATTGGATTGTTGACTTTTGTATTCTAAAGAGTTACATACATTGTATGTTATGCAGTTAGCTCCTTGTAGGTGATAAATGTATGTTCTAGTTTGCGTTGACTTTTTTTAAATGTTGGGTTTATGTGTGTGTGGTGTCCACAGATGATTTCTGCTGACCTGTGGGCAGAAAATAAGGAATCGTAGTAAAGTGGCTTTAAATTTTCAGTGGTAATTAAAAGACAACAGAATAGCAACACTGCATAATGGAAATGACTGTCTCTCCAAATTTTCTTTCCTCCATTAAAATCATATTTATTAAAAAAAACTTATATACAGTAAAATTCATCCTTTTTGGTATATAATTCTACATGTTTCAACAAATGCAAACATTCATGTAACTACAATAAAGATACAGAAAAATTCCACCATGAAAACAAAACACTTTTGCTGCCACTTTGTAGTCAAGGAGTACCCCACTTTAACCCCTGACATCCACTCATTTTTCCTCCCTCAATCCCTATTGTTTTGCTTTTCTAGAAAATCATATAAATGGAATCAAACAGTAAATAGCCTTTTGAGTTTGAGTTCTACTTAGCACAATGCATTTAAGATGCATCCAGGTTGTTGCATGTATGTTTTATTAGTTGTTATTGCTGAGTAGGATTCCATTGTATGGATACACTGCAGTTTCTTTATGCACCAGCTGAAGGATACACTCCATTTTATGTTCCTCTATTGTTAATGCTCTGTAGGTCTAGTAAAGGGCAGAGGTGAGATTTTTCCACCTAACAGGAAGCAGTTCCTTCTGAAAAGTCCAGCTGAGAAGTATTTCCCTGGGTAACATGTGTAAGAGGCTATATCAAGATTATGTATTTCTTGTCCCTTAAACTATATTTAAAATTGAAGAGTTAATCCTAAGTGAATAGTATATCAAAAGAACAAGAGTTTGTCCTGAGTATAGTCAGATGATATCCCCAGAGTAGAAGTGACATATATTCTGGAAACTATGCCATTGGTACAGTGCTTTTAAAAATTTTAATTTAAAAAATACTGAAAAAAGTAAAAATTACCCCCAATCACAGTACTTTAAAAATTTTACAAAGTGAAAAGTCCCTGTTCAGCATACTTAAACTCACTACTAAAGGGTCTACAATTTGGTATGTATTTTCCTAAATTTATTTAGAAATACCTACAAATACATATATCACACATATATGAATGTTTTTGATTGAAAATGTATTCATACTATACATATTTCTGCATCTTTTTAAAACTTAATATAAAATCTTAGACATTGAGTAGAAGTCATAATATAGTCATAGATATACTCTACTATTTTAATGGCTGCATAGTATTCTGCTAAGTAGACATGCCATAAGTTATTTACCCATTTTCCTACTAGTGGATATTTGGGTTTTATCTAACTTTCTACTTTTGTGATAGTTTTATTGAGATAAAATTCATATATCATACTTCAATCATTTAAAGTGTATCATTTATGGTTTTTAGTATGTTTGGAGTTGTGAAATCATCACCATGTTACAATATTTTCATCAACCTTTAAATAAAACTCCATACACTTAGGCTATTACCCCCAGCCCTTCCCAATCCCCTCACCCTTTGCCCCAGCCCTAGGCAATCACTGATCTATTTTCTGTCTCTATGTGTGTATATATATGCATATATATATTGCCAATTCTGGACACTTCATATAAATGGAATTATAATAGGTAGTTGTTTGTGATTGGCTTCTTTCACTGAGCATATTTTTTCTTTCTTTTTCTTTTCTTTTCTTTTTTTTTTTTGAGACAGAGTCTCACTCTGTTGCCTGGGTTAGTAGCTGGCACTACAGGTGTATGCCACCATGCCTGACTAAGTTTTTCTTTTTTTGTTTTTAGCGGAGATGGGTCTTCCTCTTGCTCAGGCTGGTCTCCAATTCCTAGCCTCAAGCAATCCTCCTGGCTCAGCCTCCCAGAGCAGTAGTTTATAGGTGTCAGACATAAGTCCGGCCACACTAAGCATATGCAAAGGTTCTTCATATTGTAGTATGTCAGTAGTGTTCACTGCTCTTCTATTTTTTGAAAGAGCTTGGGAAGAATTTGTACTAATCTTTCTATAATGGTTCAGTAGAATTCACCTAAGAAGCCATTTGAACCTGGCCTTTTCTTTGTATTTTTAAAAATTACTAACTTAACCTATTTATTTCTTACAGGTCTATTCAAATTTTCTATTTCTTTTCAAGTTGGTTTTGGTAGTGTCTTTCTAGCAATTTGTCCATTTCATCTAGGTTATTTAATTTACTGATATACGACTGTTCATAATATGCCTTCATAATCCTTTTTCTATCTACAAGATAAGTAGCAATGTTCTCTCCTTCATTTCTGATTCTATGTGTAAATAATGTGAATCTCCTGTTTTTCTGATCTAGCAAAAGGTTTGTCAGTTTTTCTTAATCTTTTTACAGAACAAACTTTGGGGTTCACTGATTTTTCTCTAAATTTTTTCTATTCTGTATTTCATTTATTTCTCATTTAGTCATTTTATTTCCTTCTTTCTGCTTGCTATAGGTGTTGTTTGTCCTTGTTTTGTAGGCTCTTAAGGTGTAAAGTGGGGTTATTGTTATGATCCTTCTTTTCTAGTATAGGCATTTATATCTATAAATTTCCCTCTAAGCACTGCTTTGGATGCAACCCATAAATTTTGGTATGTTATATCTTAATTTTCATTCATATCAAAGGATTTTCTGTTTGATTTTTTGTTTGACCCATTGGTTATTTAAAAGTTTATCTAAGTTCCATTTATTTGTGAATTTCTCAACTTTCTGGTATTGATTTATAACTCCATTCCATGTGTTATCAAGGCTTATTTTATGGTTTAGCTTATGGTCTATCCTAAAGATGCTTCATATTCACTTGAGAAGACTATATACAGTATTTTGATATTACTGGGTAGAATTTTCTATAGATGTCTTTCAGGCCAATTTGGTTTATAGTATAGTTTGAGCCTTCTATTTGCTTATTTATCTTCTGTCTATTTGTTCTATTATTGGAAATGGGGTATTGAATATTCCAACTCTTTTTACTGACTTGTATATTTCTCCTTTCCTTGATATCTGTGTTTGCTTCATATATTTTGGGGCTTTGTTATAACCTGCATACCTGTTTATAACGGTTATAGCTTCCCTATAGATTGATACTCTGATCATCATAAGCTGTCACTCTTTATCTCTACTTTTTTTAACTTTAAAAACTTTTTTGTCAGATATTTATTAGAATAGCCACTCAAGTTTTCTTATGGGTGCTATCTGCATCATATTATTTGTTTCCCATCCTTTTATCTTCAATATCTTTGTGTCTTCTACACTAAAGTTTGTCTCCAATAAACAGCATAAACTCAAATCTTGTTTTTTTTTTTTTTTCTAGTTGGCCATTCTCTGCCTTCTGATTGAATTGTTTAATCCATTCACTTTTATTGTTATTGATATGAGAAAATTTATGACTGCTATTTTATTGTTTGTTTTTTATTTGCCTCAATTCTTTTTTTGTTTATTTCTCCAGTCCTCCCTGTTTTTTTGTGCACTGAGTATTTTCTAATGTGACATTTAAATTTCTTTAATCATATTTTTATTTTTTAAAGTTGTTTCTTTAGTGGTTGCTATAGGGCTTACCATTATACACTTTAGTTAAACTGAATAGGCTGCAGATATATACTAACTTGAATCCAGTGATATATAAAAATTTTATTCCTATATAAACTCATTCCTCCTCTCCCTCTTTTGTGCTATTATGATACATATTATTTCTACATATGTTATTTAATGTAATTTTGTGTACTTAAAAGAAGCTGAGAGAAGAAAGAAGAGCAAGTATATATTTCCCCTTTCTATTTTTTCCAGTTTTTGGCTGGGCTGTGTTTGAACCTGCCACCTCTGATATATGGGGCTGGTGCTCTACTCCTTTGAGCCACAGGTGCTGCCCATGTTTCCCCTTTCTTATTCTCTTCATTTGTTCCTATGGATCTTAGTTAACTAGAGTCGCTTCTTTTGTATAATACAGCTTTGCTTCCATCCACTTCCTTTGTCCTGACAAATCTGTTACATTTTATATGTTGTAGGCCAAACAATGTGACTATATACATATTGTTTTATGCAACTGTTTTTTAAATTAAGAAAGAGAAATGCGGCTCAGTGATTAGGGCACCAGCCACATACACCGGGGCTGGCGGGTTCAAACCCAGCCCAGGCCTGCTAAACGAGAACAACTACACAACAACAACCGAAAATAGCCAGGTGTTGTGGTAGGCACCTGTACGCTGAGCTACTTGGGAGGCTGAAGCAAGAGAACTGTTTAAGCCCAAGAGTTTGAGGTTGCTGTCACCTGTGATACCATAGGACTCTGCTGAGGGTAATATAGTGAGACTGTCTCAAAAAAAAAAAAAAAAAGAAAAAGAAAAATGCATAGATTGTCTTTGATAATTACCTTTGCCTATGTTCTTTTTTTGTATGTGTGTAGATTCAAATTATTGCCTTAGGTCACTTGTTTTCAGACTGAATAACTTATTTCAGTATTTCTTGTAAGTCAGGTCTGCCAGCAACAAATTCTCTTGGTTTCTAAATATGTAAGAATGATTTATTTCCCCTTCATTTTTTTTTTTTTTTGCAGTTTTTGGCCGGGGCTGGGTTTGAACCTGCCACCTCTGGCATATGGGGCTGGTGCCCCACTCCTTTGAGCCACAGGTGCCACCCTCCCTTCATTTTTGAAAAAATAGTTTTATTGTATATGATTCTTGGTTGATAGTTATTTTCTTTGAATACTTTAATATGTTCTCCTATTGCCACCATCACTGTTTGTGAAGTCAGCTATAAATCATATTGGGGTTCCTTGGTAAGAGAGAGTTCATTTTCTCATATTGCTGTTAAGATTTTCTCTTTGTCTTTGGGTTTTGGCATTTTTCTTATGTCTGCTTATGGATTTCTTTTTGTTTATATTACCTGAGATTTGCTGACCTTCTGAGATGTATAGGATTCTCATCAAATTTGGCATTCATAGCCATTATTTCTTGGAACATTTTAATGCTCCTTTCCTTTGTCTTCTCTTTCTGGCACTTCCATTATACATACTGTTGGAGTACTTAATAATCTCAGAGGTCCTATACTCTGTTCAATTTTATTATTTTTTCTTTCTGTTCCTCAGCCTGAATAATATCATCTCAGTTAATCCTCACAACCCAATGAGGTAAGTAGCATTATTCTTCTCATTTTATAGATGAGAACACTGAAGCTAAGATTAAGTGACTTGCCAAAGTCATGGAGTGTTTATATGTGGCTGTGAGGTTCAAATATAGGTCTGACTCCAAAGTTTATACCTTTCCTCTATACTATGTTGTTTTTTTATTCCCCAGCAACCTAAACAAACAAGTGAGAGATTTGGGACTGGCTTCCTCTCTGCTAGAGAATTATTTCTTCACACTTATTTTTGACATTCTTTGTTAGTATGTTCCTCTTGTAAAATTCATATGTGTAGTATTTAACATATATTAGACACTTATTCAAAGTTTATTGCTTTGAACTTAATGACTACTCAATAGGAGCCAGCTTAAATGGCATGAGAACATCAATATTTTGATCCAAACTATTTCATTAGAAAAAATACATAGTTTTTTGAAGATTCTGATAACTTAGTGGGGAAGCATTCGTTAAATATGTTGACTGACTTATGAACCTAC
This sequence comes from Galagoides demidoff, assembly GCA_963574575.1. Classification (NCBI taxonomy): domain Eukaryota; kingdom Metazoa; phylum Chordata; class Mammalia; order Primates; family Galagidae; genus Galagoides; species Galagoides demidoff. The sequence goes on from CAUYQV010082408.1 coordinate 32,298, forward strand.
CTACTATTATTGCTGATAAATCTGACTTAATAGCATTTGTTGGTACTTAGGCCTGGGCTCCTGCTTTTTTTATTTAGTTGGTGGATAAAATCAGGGACAAGTGGGCTCTAGTGAATAAATATTTCAACATTCATTTAGGTTTTATGTTCTGTGCATAGGAGACAGTCTTGGAAAGTATGTTATTCCTAGGGACAAATATTAAAGACCCCAGAAAAATTACAAAGATTTTGAAAAATCCACAGAAATAATTTTTTTGTAATTTATCCTGAGAAAATACTTTTTGTATGCTACCCTTTACTCTTGATATATTATCTGACCTATATGGTCTTTGATTACAGAAACTGTCTTCTACCAATTCTCTCAAAAAGCTGAAAAGGACTGCACCAATTTTTTCTTTTTCAGTAATTTCTCCCCTTTGACTTCAAATAAATTGCTATTTGTACATAAATCCTAGATTTAAGATTCTGATGCAAAAAAGACAATCTAGGACCCACAATCTATATATATTCTAGCTACCACTGATTTCTGTACTGCTATCTGTAGCACACCGTATGGAAGAAGCATCTTGGAGATCTGACCGGTGCTTTTTACTCTTTCCAAACTCTATCACCAATATTTTCCCATGTAGTTTGTATCCATTTACTAGATGCAATGCTCGACATGCCATCTCTGTATCTAAAAGAGAAAGAAAGTATACCGATTTACATAGAACTTAATAATTAAATTCTATTCTAAGTCTAGTTTAGGTTATTTTGCCTTGGAGTTAAACTTAAGTTATAAGGCCATAAGGTTATTTGATTTTATAATTGTTTCTATAATCTCTAATTTGTATAATTTAATAAAATTAAATTAATGCTAATATAATGACAATAAAAATTCAAAATGGATATTTGAGGGTGGCTCCTAATTCCAAGACATAAGTAAAGAAACAAGGATACAGGCATCATGCTAAAGAAGTCTAAGCTGTTACTAATTTTACATGTGCTTCTATCTTAAATAACAGATTATAGGTATCATGAGAACCAGATCATTTTCAAAATTTTTGCATGATAATGAAATAAGTTATTTTATTATGGACACTTTGCTACTTTTTTCTTTCAGTGGGGGAGTGGTTCAAAAAGCCTTTATTAGGATAAATAAGCTTAAGAACCTTTATAGAAGGGTTGAGAGAAACTTGAGGTGTGAGAATACATAGTGTATAGCAGGTGTATTCAACTTATGGGTCTTAGTGCCTGGATGTGGGAAACTAGGAGGTAGATTATGGTAAGGATTATGTGGACTCGTAAGTAGACAATGTCTGCAGACAAAACTGAACCAGTTTTTGTTTTGTATGTATGTATGTACTAGAAATTTTCAAAAGTGTATAGCTGCTGTTCTGACTAGTAAAATAGCTACACATTTAAAAGTACTTAGTTTATGAAGTTTTACTATGTATTTTTTCAATTAATGGGTCACGTTATATAGGCAGTCTATGAAATATTTTTTTAAATTTAAAAGGGATTCTAGTACTTGAAGAGACTGAAAACCACTGGTATAGAGGATTTACAAATCTTCAATCACATAGGAAAGATGATTCACGATTGTATGAAAACAACGGAGGGGAGTTTGACAGTACTAATGTGTAAAATCAATAGCCTGCAAATTGACAGTAGACTATTTAGAAATGAAAATAGTTTAGGGACAATGAGAGTTACAGATCCTACCCAGCCTCTCTCCTGGAAAGACATTATCTTGCCTATCATAGAAACTGAAATTCCTATATTCTTCTTCTCTTTGGCTTAGAACACTGAAACCATGCATTAACATATAAAAAATATTTGGAAGAATGTACTAACTATGAATTAGTAATGAATTAGTATATTAGCTTATACTCACTTAGTCCTAAAGGGATAGGGCATAAGGCAAGTATGTGTGTTTCAATCAGAATACTAATATATTAATTAATGAGTAATCTAATTATAACTTAAACTAGAAATCCTATCATCAACAAAAGGTAAGACTTTGGTAGTATAAGAAGGAAGTACCAAGACTGAGGAAAACTGAGGACACTGTGGTCAGGTGGTGATGTACTGTCAATGGGTGAGAAAAAGAACAGAAAGGGAGATAGAGTAACACTGAAACATACTTTTCCTTACTTCTTTTCTTCTCATGTGCTGTGGAAAAATCAAAACACTATATCTAAATTAGAGAGGTTATGGGTATTCTCTAGTGAACTAAGGCTGCAATTGAGTAATTATCTACATGAAGTTACTTACTTGGAAAGGTGATGAAAGCCTGCCCCCTCATTCGTCCAGTCATCATCTGGAATTGAATTGGAGGTCCTTTCTTCTCCTGGAACCGAGCGAACAACGAGACAAGATCTCTTTCAGTCACCCGAGGGCTAAGGTTCTTCAAGTATAACACCTAAAACAAATTAAGGAGCAACAGAAATATCAAATAAGAAAGGAAAGGCAACTCTTTCATTATGGTTAGAATTAGTTTATTTCAGACCAAAATGGTAGATTGGACACACTGATTTAATTTCACTCCATCTAGAGAACATCCTAATACTATGGGAACTGACCAAAAAAAAAAAAAAAAAAAAAAAAAGGAAAGGAGGCAATAGCAATAATACTCCAGAAGCTGGAAAATAACTGGATGAGTAAGAACCAACTCAGCTCACAGAAGAAAATAAAAAAAAGCTAAATCTTAAACTAGCAGTGGGGAAAGCCAAGAACCTACCCATTTTCCATTTAAGAATCCTCAAATAGTTTAGGACATTAAAGCTTCAGATATCTGGAAATAAGGGATGGGGTTAAAATAAGGTAGGTAGGCTGAAGGTTATTTAAAAACCTAATTTGATTTTTAAATACCTTCCTCCACAATATGCTTCTGGGTAAAGGCAACTCACCAATCCTGGTAGAATACTGGAGGCTCACTGTCAAAAGATAGAAAATGCTATACATAGTTGAAGATAAATGAATACTTGTTGTGATGTGAATACTATTTCTATACACAAGGAGACTAAGAGAAAGAATGCACACTAAATGCTGAGGTCCTCCCCAACCTTTTTTTATCACTTAGCTCCTAGCATGTTCTTATCCTCCCGAGAGAGTTCAGAACAGTTTTCTTTTGGGACACTGATAGCTCCAAGGAAAGATGTAAAAATGCTTATGGGATTGGGAATTCCTCCAATAAATGCCCCAGACACACTACCTTACAGTGAAATTCAAAATCAACAAGGGCCACTCATGTACTTAGAGCCTCTAATCAGCTTTTTAGTCATTATACAATAAAGTTGAGCATGGACTGTCAGGCACCTGAGGAGAGCTTATAGTACGAAAGTCCAAGAACAGGAGGAACAAAAAGAAAGCAAATGAGAGAAAATGAAGACTACGGAGGGCAAAAAAATCCTTTAGTAAACCATAACTAATATTCTTAGAGAAGTAAGAGAAAATATTCTATTTATTAGGAATGGGATGCTACAAAAATTCAAGAGAATGTAAAAGAGCTCTTATATGTGAATGAATTTAAGTTGTCATCAGTTTAAAACAGGTTGTTATAACTATAAGATGTTTTATGTATGCCCCGTGGTAGGTAGCCACAAGGAAAATACCTATAGAAGATACGCGGAGGAAAATGGGGGAGAAATCAGAGCACGTCACTACAAAATCATTATGAACCTTAGAAGGAAGACAGCTAAAAGGGAAGGAGAGATAAAAAAGAGGTATAAGACAGACAGAAAACAATTAACAAATGCCAGTAGTAAGTCCTTTGGTATCAATAATTACCTTAAAGATAAATAGATTGAGCTCTCCAAAAGACATAGAGTGGCTAACTGGATAAAATAGTCAAGACCCAACTAAAATAGTCAAGTATTATCTAAAAGAGGCTCAGTTTAGATTTAAGAACACATATAAACTGAAAGTGAAAAGATGGAAACAGATATTCCATGCAAATGGTAACTAAAAGTGAGCAGGGGTAGCCATGCTTACATCAGACAAAATAGACTTTAAGTAAAACAAAACAAAACAAAAAAACAGTTACAAGGAACAAAGGAGGACATTATGGTTAATTCACCAGAAAGATATAACAATTATAAATATATCACCTGACATCAGAGCACCTAAATATACAAAGCAAACAATGATAGACCTTAAAGGAGAAATAATATCACTATAACAACAGATTTCAATACCCTACTTTCAATAATGGATGGAACATCCATACATAAGATTGATAAAAAAACAGAAGACATGAATAACATTGCAGACCAAATGGACTTAACAGGCATCTACACAACATTCCACACAGCACCAACAGAATATACATTCTTAGTGCACACTGACCATTGGTGAGGATAGATTACATATTAGGTCATAAAACAAGTCTTAACAAATTAAAAAAAAGATTGACATAAAATTAAGTATTTGTTTAGATCACAATGTAATGAGAACAGAAATCAATTAGCAAAAGAAAATTGGAAAATTACAAACATGTGGAAATTAAACAGCACACTCTTGAACAACCAATTAGCCAAAGAAAATATTAAAGGGATATTAGAAAATATATTGAGACAAGTGAAAACAAAACACAACATACCAAAACTTATGGGATGCACAAAAAGTGGTACTAAGAGGGAATTTTATAGCAATAATAACTATACTAAAATAAAATAAACAACATAACTATAAGAATCAACTATAACCAAAGCTAAGAGAAGGAAGGAAATAATTAAGATTAGAGTAGAAATAAAATAGAGAATAGAAAAATAATAGGAATAACAACAAAACTAAGAACTGGTTTTGTTGAAAAGTTTAATAAAATTAACAAACCTATAGCTAGACAATGAAAAAAAGAGTCAAAAAAAATCAGAAACAAAAGAGGAGACTCTACAACTAATGCCACAGAAATGAAAAGGATTATAGGAAATGATTATCATACAACACACCAAGATTGAATCATGGAAAATAGAAAATCCAAATACTGTGTGTGTGTGTATACCTATAAACATCTGTACTCCTGTGTTTACTGAAACACTATTCACAATAGCCAACACATGGAATTAGCTCAGGTGTCCAACAACAGTTGAACAGATAAAGAAAATGCAATATATATACACAATGGAATACTATTCAGTCACAAAAAAATGATGAAATCCTGTCATTTGAGGCAACATGGATAGAACTGATGACATTATGTTAAGTAAAATAAGACAGGAAAAGAAAGTTAAATATCACATATTTTCACTCACTCATATCAAAAAATGTTGATCTTACAGAAGTAAAAAGTAAAACAGAGGATACTAGAGGCTGGGAAGGGTAGGAGGGAGTATAGGCAGAGATTTATTAAAGAATATAAAATTACATCTAGGTAGGAGTAAGAATTTCTAGTGTTCTGTATCACTGTAGGATGATTATGAGGTCTTTTCCTGTCTTTCTTTCTTTTTTTTTTTTTTTTGAGACAGAGCCTCAAGCTGTCCCCCTGGGTAGAGTGCCGTGGCATCAGAGCTCACAGCAACCTCCAACTCCTGGGCTTAAGTGAGTCTCCTGCCTCAGCCTCCCAAGTAGCTGGGACCACAGGTGCCCGCCACAATGCCCGGCTATTTTTTTTTTTGGTTGTAGCCATCATTGTTGTTTGGCGGGCCTGGGCTGGATTCAAACCCGCCACTTTAGGTGTATGTGGCTGGCACCTTAGCCACTTGAGCCACAGGTGCCCATCCGATGATTATGATTTCAAATAGCTAGAAGGAGTATATCAAATGTTCCTAACACAAAGAAATGATAAATGTTTGAGATGATGGATATGTGACTACCCTGCTCTAATCACTAGTCTACATGTATATCAAACCATCACTAGGTATCCCACAAATAGGTACAATTATTATATGTCCATTTAAAATGTTAAAAAGAAAAAAACAGATTCAATAAAACAAGTTTCACAAGTGCAACAATCAAGACATTGACATTTTTCCTTAGATACTTTGCAGTTGAGATAAGCTGTCACCAGGTGAATGGGTTATTTGGCCCATAGTTAACAACTTAACAGAGACCTGTTCAGAACATCAATCTGTCTTTATGATATCATTTTATTATTGGCATAGAATTATGACCATATTAATGGAAATAAAAATAAAGAAGAAAACTTAAGCTAAAAAAAGTCAGAACTGCTGGGCACAGTGGCTCATGCCTATAATCCTAGTATACTGGGAGGCTGACATGGATGGATTGCCTAAGCTCACAGGTTCAAGACCAGCCTGAACCAGAGTGAGATCTCATCTCTAAAAAATAGCCAGGGGTTGTGACTGGCACCTGTAGTCCCAGCTACTTGGGAGGCTGAGGCAAGAGAATTGTTTGAGCCCAAGAGTTTGAGGTTGCTGTGAGCTATGACACCACGGCTCTCTACCAAGGGTGATAAAGTGAGACTCTGTCTCCAAAAAATAAAATAAAATAAATAAATAATAAATAAACAAAATAAAAATTAAAAAATTAAAAAGTCAGAACTAACAAATGAATTCAGTGAAGTTATAGGATATAAAATTAACATAGAAAAATCAGTTATTTTTCTATATACTTGGAACAAATAATACTAAGAGGAAATTAAGAAAGCAATCTCATTTATAATAGTGTTATGAAAAATAAAAGCTGAAGGAATTAACTTAACTAAGGATGTGAAAGACTTGTATACTGGAAACTATAAAATGTTGCTTAAAAAAATTAAAGGCATATATAAATGGAAAGAGAACCTGTGTTCATGGATTAGAAGACTTAAGATATCCATACTACTTAATGTAATCTACAGATTCAATGTAATCTCTATCAAAGTCAAATAGCCAAAACAATCCTGAGAAAGAACAAAGCTAGAAGATGCACACTTCCTTATTTCACAGTATATTACAAAACTACAGTAATCAAACAGGGTAGTACTGGCATAAAACCAGACACATAAATAGAACCAAATACAGAGCCCAAAAATAAATCTATACATCTACAGTCAAACAATCTTCTACAAGTATACAAAAACATATAAAACAAGGAAATCTCTTCACCAAAATGCTCAGAAAACTAGACAGCCACATGCAAAATAATGAAATTTGACCCTTATCTTACACCATACACAAAATTCAACTCAAAATTGATTACAGACTTAAACATAAGATTTGAGACTGTAACATTCCTAGAAGAAAATGTAGAGGAAAAGCTCCTTGACATTGGTCTTGGCAATTATTTCTCTGATGAGACACTAAAAACACATGCAGCAAAAGCAAAAATAGGTAAGTAGGACCACATCAAACTAAAATGCTCTGCACAGCAATGGAAACAATGAATGGAGTGAAAAGGCAATCTATGGAATAAGAGAAAATATTTATAAACCATATATTTAAGGGGCTAATGTCTAAAATATACAAGGAACTCCTATAACTCAATAGCAAAAAGCCAAATAACCTGATTAAAATATGAGCAAAATGCAGCATTAAGAAAAAATGGAGACTTTACCTCTTTTATGTTTACATGGATGGAGCTGGAAAATATTCTTTTTAGTAAAGTAACTCAGGAATGGAAAAAAAATATCCAATGTACCCAGTACTACTGTGAAACCAATTTATAATCACTCACTTGCATATGAAAAATGAAACACAATTGTAGCCTAGGATGAAGGAGGGAAGGGAGGGCGGTGGGTTGATAGAGGGAGGGTTAGTAGGGGGACCACACCTATGGAGCATATTGCACGTACAAGTTGGATCTATCAGGTGTAGAACACAAATGTCTTAACACTGTAATTGGGTAAATGAGGTGAAGACTATGTTCATTAGTAGGATGTAAGCACTGCAATTTGTACAAATGACCAATACATTGAATCCCATAATGGCATAAATGTATTTATGATCTATATACAGATGACTTAATAAAAAAAAAAGTGTGTTGATAGATACATTGATAAAAAAAACATGAGCAAAAGGCTTAAAATAAACACTTTTTCAAAGAACGTATACAAATGGCCAACATGTATATGAAATATGTTCAATATCACAATGGAAGGGAAATGCAAATCAAGAAGTATCACCTCATATTTGTTAAGATGACATTTATCAAAAATCCAGAAAATTACAAGTGTTAGCAAGGCTATGGAGAAGGTGGAACTCTTGTGCACTATTGGTAGAAAAGTAAAGTGGTATAGCTGCTATAGAGAATAGTATGGAAGTTCTGCCCAAAATTAAAACTGAACTACCATATGATCCAACAATCCCACTTCTGGGTATTTATCCAAAAGAGTTGAAATCAGCATCTCAAAGAGATATACGCACATCCATGTTCACTGTTGCACTGTTCACAATAGCCAAGAGGTAGGAATAACCTCAATGTACATTGCCTAATGAATGGATAAAGAAAAGTGGCATGCATATATATACACACACAAACAATGGAATATTATTTAGTCTCAAAAAGGAAAATCCTGTCACATGCTATGACACAAATGAATCTTGAGAACTTTCTGTTAAGTGAAATAAGCCAGTCTACATGATTCCACTTATATAAAGTATCTAAAGTAGTAGAACTTGTTGAAGCATAAAGTAGAATAATGGTTTCTGGGGCTGGGGTAGAGGAGGAAATCAGAAGTTTCTGTTCAATGGATACAAAGTTTCAGTCATGCAAGATGAAAAATTTCTGTATCTCTGCTGTACATCATGCTTATAAGTTAAGACGGTATTGTATACTTAAAAATTTGACAGACGGGTAGATCTCACGTGTTTCTTAAACACAATAAAAAAGATGGAAAGGAAAAAAGAATTTCCTATGTTAGCTTGCATTAGTTATATCCTTTATGGCTTAAATGAACAAAGAAAGAATTCAGACAGGAGTAGCAAAAGCAGAGAGCTAGAAAACAGAACCCACCAAAATGACTTAACCACTGAAATGTATGAATAAATACATTAAACACTGTTAACAAGTAGTAGAATCTTTGTCCCCAAATCTTTAAAACCAGGACATTTACATATTTAGCACTTATGCATGTCTGTATCTTTTTTTTTTTTTTTTGAGACAGAGCCTCAAGCTATCCCCCTGGGTAGAGTGCTGTGGCACCATAGCTCACAGCAACCTCCAACTCCTTCCTGGGCTCAAGTGAGTCTCCTGCCTCAGCCTCCCAAGTAGCTGGGACCACAGGCGCCCACCACAATGCCTGGCTTTTTTTTTTTTTTTGGTTGCAGCCATCATTGTTGTTTGGCGGCCCAGGCTGGATTTGAACCTGCTATCTTAGGTGTATGTGGCTGGCGCCTTAGCCACTTGAGCCACAGGCGCCGAGCCGCATGTTTATATCTTAAAGGCAACAGCATAGAATCATTGACTTGTGATTCACTTAAGCAATTTTAGGTGATCTTGAGTCTTCCTCTCAAATACTAATCATGAAAACACCAGAAAATAAAATAATCATAGAAAGTGGTACGTGAAAACAGACTTCAAATTTCCTTTTTCTTTTTTTTTGAGACAGAGCCTCAAGCTGTCCCCCTGGGTAGAGTACCGTGGCATCGCAGCTTACAGCAACCTCCAACTCTTGGGGTCAAGCAAGTCTCCTGCCTCAGCCTCCCAT
>CAUYQV010082409.1:0-12389 GCA_963574575.1 Galagoides demidoff
CCACAACGCCCGGCCATTTCTTGGTTGCAGCCATCATTGTTGTTTGGCGGGCCTGGGCTGGGGATTCGAACCCACCACCTTAGGTGTACGTGGCTGGCGCCCTAGCCGATTGAGCCACAGGCGCCGAGCCAGTGGGATTGATCTTAAAGGATGTTACAACATAATGGCAATGGGAGTTTGGTGTAAAAAGGATGTATGAATATCAAAAGTGAAACCTTGCCAATAAAGAAACATTTAATGCTATAAAATGCACAATTATAAAAGTTTAAAAAAAATCTATAGGTGGGTGCCTATGGCCTGAACTCTGTGCTCAGGGCACTTCAATAATTCCCCATGCTACGTAAAATTGTGCAACTGCAATGGAAATCAGCATAGAACTTCCTCAAAATATCAAAAATAAAATTATCGTATGATAACTTGGAGTATATATCCCATCTCTGGGTATATATCCCAAAGAGTTGAAAGCAAGATCTCAAAGAGATGTTTACAGACCCATGTTCATTGACTCATTATTCACCACAGCTAAGAGGGGGAAGCTGCTTACATCTGAATGAACAAAACGTGATATATACACCCAATAAATTAGCCTTAAAAAGAGAGGGAACTTGTGTCACACATTCTAACACAGATGACACCTAAGGACACTTTACAAAGTGAAATATGCCATTCCCAGAGAGACAAATACCATGTGGCTGCATTTATACCAGGTGTCTGAAACTCACAAAAATAGGAAGGGGAATGGTGGTTGTGGGGGCTGAGGGTTGCAGTTTTGCAAGGTAAGAAAGTTCTAGACAGCCACTGTACAGTAGTGTGAATATACTTGACACTATAGAAGTATTCGTTTAAAAATAGCTAAGACGGTAATTTTTATGTTATGCTTATTTACCACAGTTAAAAACAAGTCCCCAAACCCAGACACCGGACCTGTGAGGAGCAAGGAGAATTTCCTTTCTCAACAGGGAAGGGAGCTGGAGCACAACCACCTGGAAGTCGTCTCCCCCAAAAGCAGAGAGTGGAGAGGGTCAGCAGGTGCCTACCTGCTGTGGGAAAATTGACACATTTAACAAAATCAGGGCTGACTCTGGGTCGGTGTCTGTTTCAGGAGCAGCCCCCCAAAGGCGCCCCAGTCTGGGACCTCTCCCTTCATTCCCTGGGAAGTAAACAGAGATGGGAGGCTCCCTGTTCTGGGAAAAAGCTAATCAAATGATCCAACTGCGCCTCCTCTGCAACCCCGAGAGAGGTACCAGGAAATACAGTTTTGGCTGAGAGGAGGATGGCCGTGAATAAGGCAGGCTGTCACGGGAAACATCTCCCCTGCCTCCCAGCTCGCCCCAGGCCTCTCGCGGCCTGAGTAGGTATCAGCCAGCGGGCTGGAGTCAGATCCAGGCGCAGAGAACACAGGCGTCCAGCCTCCCGCCTCTGCACTTTGGGAAAGAAACTGTCTTCTTCCCTCATCTGTTATTTAGTGTTTGGGAAAAGACCCAAAGTTAGCTAGAGGTTGGGAGTCACCGCAAAGGTGGGTTGTGGCATTAAGAGAACAGTTATGAAGCCTATAAATCCAAACCCCCACACATAGTTTTCTGGGGTGTTCCCAAGTGTCACTCTTTGCTGGAATGGGAGGGAGGGAGGAAGCAGCCCGTGGAGAGATACACTTCTCCCGCCCTGGGAGGCCATGTTACCGGGCCCCTGTTTTCAGTTTTTGTTAATGAACCATTTCAGAACAACTGAAGTCACTGGAATCACTGATAATTACATAAATTTTCTTTTCTTTTTTTCACTTGTAACTGTTAAGTCTCCATCCACAAGGGCCCATTTTTAGCAACACACTGAATCTTGCCAACTTCCTGGGGCTGATTTGGTCTTTACACTTCTAGGAATTTCCAAGGACGTGAGGAGTTTGGGCTGCCAAGATGGCTGTGAACGTGTGTGACCCGCAAGGAGGTCGAAAGTCTGAAGATTGGGAAGGTCAAGGGTCAATCTCTCCTAAGCTCCAAAGAGCAGAGTGGCCCCTCTCAGGTCCTCTCCCCTGAGTTATTCTCTCACCTCTTGAAAACCAGGTCCCCACTTCACCTCAACCACGAGGTGATGTGGTGCCAGGATTGTTTTCCCTCACTCTAACCAGTCCCCAGGGCCACGTCAACGCAACATCCAGAAAGTCCAGCATTTGGAACGCCAACCACCCCCTCCCCCAAGAGATGGCAACTGGACTCTGCGATGATGTGGTTTATGGAGTCTCATTTTTTAAAATCCGGCACACTTGCAACGAATGATGCTGTGGAAAAATAACTGAATTCACCCCAACTGCTCTGCTATTTATTGTCTTGGATGGCACTAAGGTTATACCGGAACACAGCCGTAAGGAGAAAAGGCTCTGGAACAACTGAAACACATTTTCTCCCCAAAGTGAATCTGCAGTTAACCCTTTGTACAATGTAAGTCGTGTGACTCTTGCATAGTGTTTTCAAACTATCAAGACAAGATTAACAAACCAGAGTGATTTCATGCTCTGATTTGAGGCTACACTCATGGTTTTGTAGCACCTGCCATTTCTACAATAAACAGGCTCTCTGTTTATTTTTTATTATTATTTTTCAAGACTCACTTTGTCACTGAGGCTAGAGTGCCATGGTGTCAGCCTAGCTCACAGCAACCTTAAACTCCTGCAGTCAAGAGCAATCTCCCTGTTGCCACAGGAGCTGGGACTATTGGTACCCGCCACAACCCTGGCTAATTTACACCAGTGTCTGATAGCCAAACCCTAGCCTTGTTGTACTCCTGGTCTTTTAAGACTCAGGCCTTTCTTTCCCTCTTGTGGGTCAGAGCCCATCATGCAGAGATGTGTATAGTTTTCCTTTTGACCTTAATTATACAGAAAGCCAGCCCAGGGAGGCAGGCTAAGCCTTGTTTCACTGTGTGACTGTGTTCTAGTAGCTCCTAATTTTGTAGCTCCTAAACTGTGATCTCAAATCCCAGCTTGCGGGTAAAACTAATCAAACTACTCAAGGATCAAGACAGCTGACTGCAGCAGGACAAAATCTGGCACCCATTTCACAGGCAAGATTCTGCAATTAGAACTTCTATTCTAGCTGACCATGGGTCGATACCTGGCAAGACTCTTTCAAGGTTCTCCTGAGAAGTTTGCAAAGCTCTCGAATCCTGTGGATCATGGCTCAGTCAATGATAAAAGATGTGAAGACGTTCTTCCTGTCATGAATCCATCTGTCATTTAATAAGATGGGCTAAACTGGGCCAATTATTTGCTCAATTTTACACAGTAATGTTTAAGGATTCAACAAGAAATCTGCTCTCAGATCTCTGGGAAACATTCAAATCAAAGCCTGCAGAGATCAAAAGTCCTTGAAAAAGCCATCTGGGACCTTTTGTGTGTTGACAAGCTTGCTCTTGGAGCTCACACACACTTGCAAGATGACAAGCAGATACCATAGACTTCTGGGAAAATTCAGCACCACACCATGGCCCAACAAAAAGCCACAGGCTTTTTAAGGTCACCACCAAGGAAATACCTGCACCCATCCCCCAAATGCACAATCAAGGCTTTCAGAGGAAATAGAGTTGACACATCCTTGATGACGGTCTAGTGATAATGTTGGTTAACAAAGGAAAAAATAAGCAACAATAGTAAAAATAGCCACCATTTGTTAAGTGATGGCATGTATGATTTTACAAAATTCATCGAATTCTACGATGTATTACTATCTCTACCTTCAAATAGTAAAATTTATGTTGAGAGAAGTAACTTGTTCCAAAACATAAAGCCTTTAAGAGGCATAGCAACGCCACTAAAGAAATGTCATTCCTTCCCTTTGAAAGCCAGGCCCACGGCATGTTTTTCATGTTGTTTTCAGTAGTAGTGAGAAACTTCTGATCACCCATGACATCTCAGTTAAACGTTCCTCATCTGTGTGAAGACCACCTGCCTTCTCTGTGCATGTCATTTTCTCAATGTCCTAAGACATTTTAGATAGAACTTCAGGAATTCATTAACCTTATTTTAGTTATTATTATTTGTATAATTTGTCTTCTTATTGAAGACTGGGAATTTCTTGGGGGCAAGATCTATTTCCCTGTGACCTGTGACCCTAGGACTGACATAGTGCTTGGCACAGTTAACCCTCACACACTCTTGCTGAAAGGATAGACAGAAGGCCCAGGTCTCTTCGTAGTGTCATCTTTTCAATAGAGGCAGAAGTATTAAATTGAACCATATGGAAATGCCATTTTTGCCACATCAAAAAAAGTCAACCCCGGACACTTTTGTATATGTCAACCTTATAAAGCTACTATAGTAAGTGTGATGATTCAGAAAAGTGGTTGGTTTTCAAACAGATGTATTAAAATTCACACATCTAAATGAATGCTTTAATAACCTGTTGTCACACTTCATTGAGAATCTCATTTATTTTTATAGTTCTGAAATATTTAGTCCTATATATTCATTCCAAAGCAGCTGGCCTTTGGAAGTCCTTTCATCACACAAGGCCTTTGTGACAAGATGTTTGGCATGCTTGGAAGGACAGGATCCCATTACGGTTAAGAATGACTTTTGAGCTGCTTAACTCAGGTGAGTTACTTGACTTCTCTATTCTTTTGTGATCTGCAAGAGCAGGATGTTAATAGTGTCAGTCTCATAGGGTTGTCAGGGATTAAATGAGGGAATACACAAAGAACATCCTCAGAGTTCAAGGGGAGTTACTGTTGTCATTAATGCTGAACAAATTGGGCTGTATGTATGTGGGAAAAACAATGGCTCGCATGAGTAGTTGGTAATAGAGACAAAATAAATGACTAAAGTGATCATAACACAGACTGTATTTCCACCTACGTGTTTTGCTGATAGAATACGTAAACCAGGAAAGTTTCCTGTAGAGTAAGAAGGGCATTAGGAGTGAATGAATTGTGCAGTTTTCCGTGTCTCTAAACCCTTGCCATTTATTTCTCTGTGTCGTGTCCCAGCACTTAGATTTCTGCTGGTGTCCTCGACAATTCGATGCACCCTATTGTACAAATCCAAGGCCAGCTGTGGGATTTGAAAATAATCAAACTGGCGTCACCAATCCCTTTCCTCCTCTCTTTCTCCCCAAAGTCCCTTTCTTTCAAACAGTTTTGAAATTCCATTACTAAATTTCCTCTTGCCTTTTAAATATATTACACATTGTGTTACGTATTTGTGGTTGAGATAATCACATGGATCCATTTGTTTTAAATTAAATCAGTTTAAGCTACAAAACTCTCCAAGTGTCCTGGTGAAGGGCTGCTCTGCATACAATATGAGCAGAGCCTAGAGCCAAATAATTAGGAACTAATTTGTCAGAATATAACCTGCTTGCAACTTTTGAACACTATCCATCTAAATTCCTCCATTGAGATAAAGTTGGAATTCCTAGAAGTTCAACACAGTCAGTGGCAAAGAGTACGTTAAAGGTAATGGGACCACTTCCAACTTATAACCAGGTATAGGGCCCTTTCTTTGTTTTCCATGTTGGGTACTATCTGACATTGTTCCTAAACCAACTGCCTGTTTGGGGACAATTAAATAAAGAAATTAGGTCCAATGTATCTTCGATTGCAAGTCATAAAAGGAAATGCAGGGCAGGAAGTAATTATCAGGGGTGAAGTAGCAACATAGCCTGAAGCACCTTATCCCACTTTATTCAAACCTATGTGGGAAAATAGCATATTTATATATACAGTCATGGGTTCAAACCCAGCCCTGGCCAAACTGCAACAAAAAAATAGCGGGGCATTGTGGCAGGCACCTGTAGTCCCAGCTACTCGTGGGCAAGAGAATCACCTAAGCCCAAAACCTGGAGGTTGCTGTGAGCTGTGACACCACTGTACTCTACAGAGGGTGACAAAGTGAGACTCTGTCTCTAAAAAAAAAAAAAATGCATGTATACATACATATGTATTGACACATTTTACATAAATTTAAATAGCTTACCATAATACAGAGAGTGGTTCAAAGCCAATATTTGAAGTTTAATTTTAAAACATATACTTCAAGTAGAATTTTGAGCTAAGGGATGGGTGGCAGGTATGCAATTTATTATATTATTACTGAGTTAAAACAATATATGTTTTAAATATTCCATAAGTTAATTTAAAAAAATAAATGAAAAGTAAATATATTAACCTAAATGTGTGAAATGATTGCTGTTCATTTGGCTGAGCTCACCTGCCAAGGAAACAGGACATGTGAAGAGGGGAGTGCCGGCCAGTGTGCTAGCACCTTCACGTGGTAGGTGGTAGTTAGCATGCCCACTGCCCTTAAGCCGGTAGAAGTAAAAGAAATGCAACATTATCCACAACACCGCAAAGTCCTTCCCCAGACATTTTCAAGACTGTAAGTGTTTTGTTTTATTCTGCAAAAGAAGTCCTGATGAAAGCCACAAGTAGTTTCTAAGAAGGATGTGAGTTTAAGAAAACATCTCTCTGTTCCCATGGGACTGGCTTCAGAGGGAAACACATTTGTCAGCCACATTTTGCTCTGTTTGGGGCCCTCAGCTTCGTCTGAAGCTTTCCCTCTCTGTCCACACTCCCTGTTATCATTTCCATCCACTGAAGTCAACAAAAGCTCTGTAATGGAAATAGATTCTAAGAGGGAGGAGTGATACAGAAATCTATAGTTTGTCTGGTAGTAATTGCTTTAATAATGGTAAGGAGGAAAGGTGGACGTTAGTGGTTCTGGGGTGAATCATTAGCTTGAGGTCTCTGAGCATTCAGCTAATGATTTCCTTGAACTTGGACTGCTCTGAATCAGGGCAGCCTGTGCCTGTGTTTGGATCAGAACTGAAACCCTGAAGACAGACTATAAATATTAAAAATCAAAACTTTTGCATAGCAAAAGAAAATACCATAAGAGTAGTAAAAAGACAAATGTTAAACCGGTAAAAAAGAATTGCAGTTTAAACTACAGACAAAGGTGTACAATATCCGTAATATATAAACGTTTCTAAAAAAGAAAAAGAAAAAATTCAATCACATTACATATAAATAGGCTAGAGAAAGGAATAGATAACTTGTAAAGAAAGTTTTGGCCCTTTACCATATGAAAACTCACTCATAATGAAATAATTATGATTATTAAAATGATGTGGAGTTACTATTTCTCAATAAATATAGGAGTACTGAAATGGCAAAAATGATAAATAAATAAAAGTTAGACAAGGTAGACTTTATTGGTGGAACTGAGCACCATGATTCTCTTTTACAAACGCAAAATGGCCCAATGTCTATAAGAAAGGAATTTGGCAGTATCTAGCAAAATTCCACAAATTTTTATTCTTTGATTCATCAATCTTACTTCTGGGAATTTATACCCTCAATATACAGGCAAAAAATAGGAAAAGACATATTACTAGGTACTTCAGTGCAATATGTTTTAATATCAATATGTAATAACATGTATGTGTATGTCGAGACATATTTTTGTATGGTATAAAATAGAAAGGCTCTTTCAAAAGATTTATGGAGGAGGAAGCACTGCCTAACTCATTCTAGAAAACTAGGATTGTCTTGATATAAAAAACAGATGAAGACTTTACAAGAAAACTACAGACCAATATCTCTAATTAATATAAACACAAAAACCCTCAATAAATGCTAACAAATCAAACCCAGCAACACATAAAAAGAATTATACACCACGACCAAGTGGGAGTTATTCTAGTAAGGTTTAACATCTGAAAATTAATTAATGGAAAAACATCATCTCGATAGAATAAAAAACAAAAACCACATCATTATCTCAATAGACACAGAGAAGCATTTGACAAAATCCAACACTCTTTGGAGATAAAAAGATTCAACACACAAGAAATAGAAGGGAACTTCATCAACCTGGTAAAGATTATCCACGAAAAAAACCCCTATAGCGTTATACTTAATAGCAAAAAGACTGAAAGGTTTCTCCTTAGATTAGGACTAAGACAGGGTGTCAGCTCTTACCCCTTATTCTCAAGATTATATTAGAGATTCTAATCAGAGACATTAGGAAAAGAAAAAGAAGAAAGAAAAGAAATAGAAGACACCTAGATTAGAAAGAAAGAAGTTAAACTACCTGTACTCACAGAAGGCACACTCTTATACATGGAATATCCTAAGAAACACAGTAAAAACAAACAAACAAAAAACTATTAGAACTAACAAATATGTGAATATAAGACCAGTATACAAAAATGGAAGAATAAAATATTTTAAAGGAAGGAGGGGACAAAGTGGAGAGCACAGGCATAGAAGCTAGATGTATACGGTTACCTTGCAGTGTAGATTAGACTTTGCAGCTCTCAAAATTTAATCTAAAAAGACAACCAGCTGGATATATGTCATTATACATTCAACCAAATCCATAAAATGGATAACACCAAGAGTGAACCCTGTTGTGAACTATGGGTGATAATGATATGTCAACATAGCTTCATCAATTCTAACAAATCTACCAGTCAGGGAATATTGACCACAGGAGAGTCTGTGCATGTGTAAGAATGGGAATGTATGAGAAATCGCTATACCTTCCTAGCAATTTTGCTGTGAACTTAAAACTGCTCTAAAAAATAAAATCTATTGAAAAAAGACAACACCTAAAAATTAAACATAAATTAAAACAAATGGCCCTATGTATGCACCAAACTGTTGGCATAACTACACAAAACACCTATTTCAATGACATTAATATGCAATAATTTCAGTGTACAACCTGAATAGAATGTGCTTGAGGAAAAAATGAATTGAAAAAAATTTTTAATTATTAAACTTTTTAATAATTTAATATTGGTAGTAGTATCGGTTTTGTGATTTTGAGACAGTTATGTGTATATCATGGAATAAAACAAAAGAATAATTGTATTGTGTCATCAAGAACCAGACCTTTCCGATGGGATAAAGGAAAAATAGTGATGGTCTGATAGGGTTAAGTCATGGAGTTTTGAATTTGAAGTCTGAGTTTTAAATTTATAATGTATTTTATATTTATGAAATAAAATCATTTCTAATCTTTGTCCTTTGGAAAGGCCTAGAAGTAATGACTCGTGTAGTAACAATGAACTCTCCCATTACTCAGATTGTGGTCCCTACACATCATTTTCAACTTAAAAGGGCCAATCCTGGATCTGCAACAAGAATTATTAAAAGCAAGTCTCCTACATTTTGTTTTACCAAAAAGCAATAAACTTATCAAAGATTACTGGGGTTGCTGTAGATTGAATTATATTCCCCTCAAATACATGTTCAAGTTCTAAAACTTGGCATCCGTGAATGTGACTTTATTTAAAAAAAGGGCCTTTGAAGATCTCATCAAGTTAAAATGAAGCAATTCTGATTAAGGTTTCCCCAAGTCCAGTGACTATAGACTATGGACTTCTCTGTATGAGAAGAGGGAATTGGGACACAGAGAGAGGGAAGAACGTGATGACATTGAAGTGATGAGTCCATAAAGTGAGGAATGCCAAGGATTGCCAGCAACATCTAGAAGCCAAGAGAGAGGCATGAACAGATTTTCTCTCGGGGCCTCCACAGGAAACCAGCCCTACCAACATCTTGATCTCAGACTTCCAGCCTCCAGAACTGTGAGGCAACACATTTCTCTTGTTTTAAGCCACCCAGTTTGTGGTAATTTGCTACAGCATTCCTACAAAGCTAATACAGGAATAATGTAAAAAAGATCATAAGCCAACTTGAAGAGGCTGTGACTGACTAAATACAGGACAATTCATACATCAATAATAATAATTCCAATAAAGTAAAGCAAACATGTTTAAATCCACAATAATCATATTGAAATTGAACAATTTTTAAAAACCTAATTGGATAGCTTTGAAGGATACTAGAAAACTAAGTATTTTGATAAAATATAAGGGAAAGAAGGAAACATTTATCTTATCCTCCACTATAAATGCTATCACTGGTTAACCAAGACATAGGTGAGGAGAATTTTTTCTTTATTGAATTATTCCAGCTATTATGTTATAGAATATCACCGTTCTGAAGCCCCTAATGAATCAATCAGTGGATCCAGGCCACAGTCACCAATGGCAGCTGTGGAAAGGAGAAACAACCATGTGTCTTCTATGGGAGATATATAGCACTGTGATGTGCTGTTGTGTGTGGGGGTCAAATCTAATCTGATCGAGTCTCTAGATCCAACCACCAATCTTCAGAAAACTCAAGGGACAAATGAAGTTATTAAAAAAAAATACTATGGGGATGCAATCAGCCAAAGGCACTACACCATCTTACAAGAAAAATGATTTGGTTTCTTCAATTAATTGTATAAAAACTACCAAAACACAAAAGGGAACCCCTTAATTAAAAAAGACTTCAGAGACACCAACCAATTGTAATGTGTGGCACCTCGCTTGAATCTCTATTCTAATTTAAAAAAAAAAACACAAAAAATGTAATTTTATGAGATATTTGGGGTCATTGATGGGGTATAAAGGAATTGTTGGTAATTTTTTAGGTGTGATAATCTGTTTTTTAAAAGAAAATCTTTGTATTTTAGAGATAGATGTCAAACATTTACAGATCAAAAGATGTGAAGTCTGGGATTTGCTCTAAAACAATTTATTAGGGAGGGAGGAAATGGTAGTGTATAGATAAAATTACATTGGCCAGGTCATATTTTTATAATTGTTGAAGATTAATATGTAGACATTTATTAAACTTTTCTTTCTACTTTTGAATATTTCAAACATTTTCCACACTAATAAGTTAGGGAGAAAAAACACTGACTGAAAAAGCTACAGCCTCTCACCACTAAAAACTTACAATTTAAAATGTTAGCGGAAATGGAGCTGAAAAGGCCCAGCAGAGAGGGAAAGGCCCATTACTTCGTGTGGCTGTTATCCCCTTATGTGCCAACCATGAGAGTCCTGCCCTAATTCGCAGGGCTGTGGTGAAGAGCCAGTAAAGGTTGAAAGCCTGTCACAAACACAAAGTACCAAGGGTTTCACAATAGTCATTGGAAGGCAGTTCTCTTTATCTTTTTGCTGAGTTCAGGCTCAGGGCCACATCAGTCCTTTGGACTCGTGTATTTATTGCCATTGCCCTGGGCCTTTAGACACAAAGATAGATCCAGACCCCTGACTGCCAGTCCCTTAGTCTGATATCTAGACCACCCACCCACTTCCCATGGCAACTTCCATTTCAGGAAAATAGTTATGGGAAGGCACCTGTTACCAGAATGGAAAAAATAACCCCACATTTGAACTGAAATTATTTTCTCCCATCCTAGTTTAAACCCACTACTTCATGTGTGGAGGGAATAACATGTTGAGGTTACTTCCATGGGAGAGGAGCCACAAATCCCACAGAATAATGACATTTCATCACAGAGGCCTTTGCTCTGTAGCATAGACTCATTATTACCAGGAATAAACACCTATGGAGTTAGACATTGCAGCTGCCAAAACAATACTTATGAATAACATGTTTATGGCACATGCAAATCAATGCACTCCTTATGATTGATGTCATCTGCAGGTTTTCTGGCAGCAGTTTTAATTAAGAATAGTCTAATTAGCAATAATCACAATTAAATTTGGGCTCCCTATAGCCCTCTCCACAGGATTTCTCAGTCAGTCTACACAAGCCCGTAAAGTAGCTTCACATTAAGTATGATTACGACCATTTCACAGGTAATAAAACAAGTTTGTAGTCTGCTCAACATCCAGCAAGTTATTCAAGAATATTCAGAGGGTTGTTCTTAATCCGCCAGCCCACATGAGGATTTTATTCCCATATAACATTTATGATTTGATATTTCAAAATTTATTGAAATGCAAACTTTTAAATAATAAAGCTGTGCTAATCCTCCCCTAAATGGCAAAAGATTTGTTCCTACTTGGAGTCTCCGAGAAACAATTTCAACCTTTCCTGTAGGACTCTGGTCTTTATCTTATAAAATGTTATCTTTTTGTTCATGAGTTGTATGCTTGATGGTTGTATTCTGGTAGACACAGGTTCACATCAAATAGTAAATGTTTTTATTTTATTTTATTTTATTTCTGAGACAGAGTATAGCTCACATCAACTTCAAATTCTTGGGTTCAAGCAATCCTCTTGCCTCAGCCTCCCAAGTAGCTGGGACTACAGGCGTGCACCACCTTGCCAGGCTAGTTTTGGTTTTGGTTTTGTTTTTTTTCTTCTATTTCTGGAACTCCTGAGCTCTAGATATCAACCCACTTCAGCCTTCCAGAGTGCTAGGATTACAGGCATGTGCCAACATACCTAGCTGTAAATGTTTCTTTAATTATATGCAAAAATTTAACTAGATATAGATCACACACCTAAATGTTAGAACCAACACTATAAACTTTCTATGAGAAAATACAGGAGAAAAATCCTTGTGAACTTGAGTTAGAAAAAGTTTT
>CAUYQV010082412.1:0-63500 GCA_963574575.1 Galagoides demidoff
GTTTGATGAGAGTATTTCAAAATGTATATGAAAACAGCACGCTGTACCCCATGATTGCATTAACGGACATAGTTATGCTATAAGAAATTTAAAAAAAAGAAAAAGAAAAAAGAAAACGATACAGCAGACCGGGCCTGGGCAGTGCCCTCAAGTAGTTCACATTCATCAAGATGAACACTAAAGGACAGACAGAGAAACTGTTGGGCAGTAATGAAGGAGAGAAGTAGCAAAGTAACAGTGGAAGTACAGAAAGGACTCCAGGGTCTCAGGAGAAAAGGAAAGTTCCTTTAATCTCCGTCTGCCTCCAACAAAGACAAGCCAGGCCAACGGAAATTCCAGGCAGCAAGATAACAGAAAACACAGAATAGAAGGGACAAAGGAAGACTGCAAGGAGAAAAAAGAAAGAAAAAAAAAAGTAGGAACCAAAAGAGACTGCATAGAGCCATCCTTAGCACAAAATAGCTGATACTTAGGGTGGTGCCTGTGGCTCAAGGAGTGGGGTGCTGGCCCCAGATACCAGAGGTGGTGGATTCAAACCTGGCCCTGGCCAAGAACTGCAAAAAAAAAAAGCCAAAAACTGATACTTGGCCTATATTTTAATCAATTTTGACATGTCCAGAGGCAAACAGGCTACAGGCTTCTTATCTTAAAAGGCAGGTTTCATTATGTCATGCAAATACTTCCTAATGAAACAACAGTTTCACTAATTAGAATTGTATGCTAATGAAACTTCCAATTGTATTTTTTAATTCAACTTCAGCTACTACAACAATAAAACAAATTTCCCAGGACACTAAATACTTTCTTTTTAAAAAGCAATAGGAGGGCAGCACCTGTGGCTTAAGGAGTAGGGCACTGGCCCCTTATACCAGGAGTGGCGGGTTCAAACCCGCCCCGCCAAAAACT
Organism: Galagoides demidoff; assembly: GCA_963574575.1. NCBI lineage: Eukaryota > Metazoa > Chordata > Mammalia > Primates > Galagidae > Galagoides > Galagoides demidoff. Next base: position 907 of record CAUYQV010082412.1, read on the forward strand.
GCAAAAAAAAAAGCAACAGGAGGCAAACTTCTAATACACTTGGAGCTGCGTGGTTGGAGGAGATTTGGCCTCAATGATGAAAACTAAGAGCAATGCTACCAGAACTTTAAACAAAAGAAAGAGGAAAAGAAGGAAGAAACTAGTAATGTATTTAATGAAGATACTATAATTCAACAAACTATTTCTTGGGGCACCACCATGTGGATGCTATTAAGAAACAGGTAAAAGTTAGAGGGTTTTGTTACTGTACTCTGTCTGGGTTCACGCTGGGCAGGTGGTTTCAATGGGCAGGGATGAATGGCTTGAGCACAGTCCCCAGAACACAATTGACCAGGAATCTGATTTGGACCTGAAACATTTTCCTTGAACTCTGGCATAGAATCCTAGGTATTCTTTTGATTTGTTAAAAATATTCACAATTAAACTGGGGAGTCCTGTCAGTTCTGCTGTTTTTCTTGGAGCTTTAGTCATGAATGCAATGATGCCAAAATATGAAATAATTCAGACTGTGGTCAAGTTAGTTCACACTCCAGAGTATAAAATTAGTAGCTGGGGTGGAGGAAAGTTCCTCTGCCACATCATATATATACTGGGAACTCCAGATGCCTCTGGCTGGAGGAAGAATGAGAATACGACCTTAAGTTTGAGAGGAGCTAATAATTGTGGGACATGACTATCTGACTGATGGTTAGAACTCTGGAGCTAAGGCCCAGTGCCTGTAGCTCAAGTGGCTAAGGCTCCAGCCACATACACCAGAGCTGGTGGGTTTGAATCCAGCCCATGCCTGCCAAACAACAATGACAACTATCACCAAAAAATAGCCGGGCGTTGTGGCGGGTGCCTGTAGTCCCAGCTGCTTGGGAGGCTGAGGCAAGAGAATCGCTTAAGCCCAGGAGTTGGAGGTTGCTGTGAGCTGTGATGCTACAGCACTCTACCCAGGGTGACAGAGTAAGACCCAGTCTTTTTTTGAGGCTCTGTCTCAAGAAAAACAAAAAACAAAAAAAAAAAAAAAGAACTCTGGAGCTGAAAATGGAAGCAACCAGGGAGATGATGGTGATGGTGAGGGGAAATAAGAGTTCACTCATTTACTCATCCAAAATACATTTATTGAGGTCTTTTTATATACCATGGACTGTACTAAGACCTGCAGATAAATAATAAGCAAAAATTCAACATGTATTCCCCTTCCAGTGGAATTTACAACTTAAAACAGTGGTCTTTAAAGTGGAGTAGTGCACCCCACGGATTGAGCAACATGACACAGTTGGAAATAACTGCAATGCAGAATGGAAATGCTATAGGAGACCAAGATACATCATAGGTCAACTTTATTGTTATTTTAAATTTTGTTTATTTTCAATTATTATGGGTAAATAGTAGTCATATATCTTTATAAGGTACACGTGATGTTTTGATATAATGTGAATTAACCAAATAAGGGTAATTGGGCATTTAACATTTCTCTGTCTAAGGAACATTCCAATTCCACTCTTCAAGTTATTTTAAAGTACACCCTAACTTATTGTTGATTATAGTCACTTTGTTGTGCTATCAAATATTGCTCATTCTATCTAACTATATTTTTGTACTCCTTACCATTCCCACTTGAATCCACTCCCACTGCCACCCATTCGAGCCTCAGGCTCTCTGTCTTCATGAGATCCGGTTAGTATTTAGTATTTAGCTCTCACATACAAATGAGAACATGCGAGATTTGTATTTCTGTGCTTGACTTATTTCATTTAACATAAGGTTCTCCAGTTCCATCCATGTTGTTGCAAAGGTCAGGATTTCATTCTTTTTTATGGCTCTAATATTCTATTACATACTACTACAATTTGTTTATCCATTCATCTCTTCATGGATGCTTAGGTTGATTTCATACCTTGCCTATGAACAGTGGTGCAGTAAAACACGATAGTGCAGGTATGTTTTCAATATACACGATTCCCATCCTTTGGATAGATACCCAGCAGTGGTATTGCTGGATCACGTGGGTAGTTCTATTATTAGTTTTTTAAGGAAACTCCACATTGTTTTCCATAGTGGTAAAACTTTCTATTTATTTTTATCTTAAAGAGAGGAAAAAAACATTTAATATTTAACAGATAGCTTGAGAGTTATATGCCTATAAAAACAAAAGCAGATATTTTTGTCACATATTCATAAATGCAGGTATTTTGTCATAACACATATTTTGTCATTTTGTCATTTTATTGACAGGTAAGCACAATAAGAATAATTACGTGTGGTGTAAAACTTGAGATTTTTTGAATTTCGAGGTAAATTTGAAACTTTTGAAACTGGAAAGACAGAATTTAGATAGAGTGAGAGAGAGATGAATCAGCTCTGGCCTTGGGCTACTGGCAGAAGAGTGAAGAATAAAGATGATACCTTGTCAAAATTGTCTATGCTACCAGTGTGTGGTGTTCACATGCTGCTTGAAAGTTCTTAATAAATCTGGCTAGTGCAGTGGTTCAGGCTTGTAATCCTAGCTAGCACTCTGGGAGGCTGAGCTGGGTGGATTGCTTGAGTTCAGGAGTTTTAGAAGAGCCTGAGCAAGAGTGAGATTCTGTCTCTACTGAAAATAGAAAAACTAGCCAGGCATGGCGGCACATGCCTGTAGTTCTGGCTGTTCAGGAGGCTGAGGCAAGAGCATCCTTGAACTCAGGAGTTTGAGCTTGCTGTGAGCTTTGATGACAATAACGCCATGGCAGTCTACCCAGAGTGACAGAGTAAGACCCAGTCTCAAAAAAAAAAAAGTTTTTTTTTAAGTTTTTAGTAAATCCCCCTATTTTTATTTCCACTATAGCATTTACCACATTGTAGTTGTTTACTGATTATATCATTTTCCAGGCAGAGGGGGTCCTTAAAGTTGTTTTGTTTTTATTTCTGTACCTAACATAGTGTCTAGCAAAATCAAGTCAATGTTTATGGAGTTGAATGGCAATTGACTGTAAATAATCTCAATTATTAGTGTATGTTAAAATTTCCTACTTATATATAGTTTGTACACCTGGATTTTTATTGCAGTGGCCCAGTGCCTGGAACATAGCTGGCACATGAAAGACATTACATTGTAAATATACAAATGAATATATCTGCCTACATGAAATGGTTGGCTATTAGGTAAGTGGGCACAGAGGAGCATAAATACAGCAAGAGGAGCATGAAAGAAGAAAGGCTAAATTTCTGGGGCTTGTAAACAAGGAAGCAGCAGGATATCTGGCTAATGAAGGCCTTAAATTTTCGGAATACCATGAAAAACAAAAAGGATCTTCTGTTTGTGCCCCAAGCCCTCTTTATCCTAAAGGTCTTAAGAGACACTCCATCATCTTTCCTCCTTTTACAGGTCTTTAGAATGATTTCTAGAGTAGAAAGCTCTAAAGAAAAGTCAGAAATCTTTAAGAATAACACACTGTAAATCCATGGCAAGGAAGTTATGGTTATAACAACAGTTATAAGTGATTTTTTGTTTTTGCTTTATCTTGTTCAAAAGCAGACCTTCGCTCCGGTGGTCTCCTTAGGCATTTAACCCTTTGAAGAACTGGATTAAGAGGTTTCTGCCTCCCAAATGCGGTTCCAGAATCCTGGCACGCCTGGCATTAAAAGAATCAGAGTTCAGGGCATCGTGAACTTCACAGCTGCTATTGCGCAGGCTCTGTGTTCCACGCAGGCTTATTAGGAAAAAAGGGGATAAAAATTGCCCGTAGACACGTGAACCAGAAGAGACCAACCCTGGCTACCGCTCTTCACTGCATCGGATTCTGGAATTTACAATCACGAAAGTTCTATTGTCCCGCTATTGGCTCCGGGGCTGCATGACATCATAGCGCTTGATTCATCCCTCGGGCCCCGATTGGCTGGCCGCGCCATTGTGACGTCACGGTCAGCCCACGTTCTGATTGTAGATACCCGGCGCCTTCCTCTTCGCATCGCGGCGCCTCCTCGCTCTCGGCACCTCCCTCCTACATCCTCCCCTGCCGGGGCCGGCCACGGGCACTCTTGCTGCCGCCGCCGCCGCAGCCGCTCCTCAAAACTGCTCCTGCCCCTCAGGCCAAGCGGTAAGCCGTCAGGTCTAGGAAACTTCGCCTGGGGCCGCCGCTCGGCCATGACACCCGCGCCAGAGCGCGGCCGGGACGCGGGTTCCGAACTGCCGTTAGGTCTGGAACCTGGCGCGGACGAGTAGCTGCCCGCGCGGCCCACGCTGCCGGGCCGGGCAGGTCCGGGAGGCAACCCGGCTCCTCGGGCTCAAGGAAAGCCGTGGGGGGCAAAACGGCTCTCTTGGCCGCGGAGGCTGGGGCAGGGAGGGTCGGGACTTCCCTGTGATGCGGTCGCACCTGTTCGGCGGGTGGAAACCGCACGCGGGCACCCTGGCACTCTGACAGACGCTGCTGGGGGCACGAGCCTGCGCCCAGACAAGGGGCAGCGGGGATAGGTCTGTGCGCCCAGGTCCTTCCGCCCTGCCTGGATGAACTCGCGGATGCCGGGTCCGGGGCAGCGCCTTCTGAGAGCGCTCTTTCTTTGGGGGCAACCAAACCTGAGTGAGTTCGAAGAGCTTGTGTGGTGTCGCGCGCGGGTTGGGGGCATAGCGGGGACGCTCCGGCCTTTTCTTTTTCTCTTCTCCCTGTTTCCTTTAACCTTCAGACCTTCCCTCCACCCCTCGGAGGGAAGCCCGCTAACGCGGGACCCCTTCGGTTTTTATTGAAACCAGATAATTGAAGCCCTGGTTATTCGGGGAAGGATGAGGTTGGTGGGAAGTCGAGAGGGCGGGGACTCGAGGGCGACCGGGGCGGCCCTTTCGCGGAGTCTGGGCGCGGGAGAGGCGGGAGCGGCGGGCGGCTGGGGAGGCGCGCGGTGCTGGAGCGGCCCTGGGCCGGGCGGCTGTACCGTATGTGGTGTTGCGAGTTGTAAGGAAAAGTGCCCTTTCACTGTTGCCACGCCAGAAAGACTCCCCCACCCCCCGCTTCGGATGGGGGAAGTAGTGCCTAGAGCAAGAGTTGTTCTTTTTGAACAGTCTTGCAACCGTTCTGTGCTTTTGGGCTTGGCGTTTTCTTCTCACGATTGTGAGTTAAGTTCCTTGATTGCACATTTGGAGAATGCATTTAGCCGAGTTTTGCAAAGTGGGAGGAGGTCGGGTTTGGACCGTTTGTTAGCTGGCTGGGAAACCGAGAGGTGCCGGAGGGGAAATGTGGGGGAGCGACGAGCAGCCTTTTTTTTTTTTTTTTTAATAACGGGACCCGTGGCAGGAAGTGCTTTATAGGGTTGTACGGAAGAGCTGATGTTGCTTGTGAGGCTTTGTAACTTGGTTCTCTAACTACTTGGCAGATAACCCGTTCTGCGCTTTTTTTTTTTTTTTTTGAGACAGTCTCACTTTGTTGCCCTCGGTAGCGTGCCAGTGACGTCATAGCTCACAGCAACCTCAAAGTCTTGGGCTCAAGTGACCCTCTTGTCTTAGCCGCCCTAGTCGCAGAGACTACAAGCATTTGCCCAAACGTCCGGTACTTTTAGAGAAGAAGGATAGGGTGTGAGGGGGGAGTGGGTCTCTTGCTCAGGCTGGCCTCGAACTCCTGAGCTCAAGCATCTGCCCGCCTCAGCCTCCCAGGGTGATGGGGTTACAGGCGTGAACCACCGGTCCGGGCCTTGCACTTGTTTTTTGCTTGTACGTCTCAGCCAACAGTATTTGATAATCTACCAGATGCAGACAGGCGGCTTTGCATTAGATGGCAGTGGACAAACACTTCAGCTTTCCATCTGTGTCTGGAGACAAGGGGATCACTTTTCCCAGCAGCGCAGATACTGCCTGGGATTCTCCAAGAAAACTCTGCGCTTTGAAAGAGAAATGTTACTTATTTTCCTTAGATGAGAACTTCTCATTGCCACGAATTTTTTCTGTTCTGTTTCTCTTTTTGCATTTTCTTTCCCTTTCCATTTCTAACAGAAGACAAAAGGGAAAATGTTAATTATGGCTACTGATGGGTAATTTTACGGGATGTAGAACTTTGCCCAAAAGTGAAAGTAGAAAGCATACTAAAAATTGATTGTCAGGGTTTTCCAGAAGTATCTTGTGCTTCAGACACTTTCCTTGTCTTGATTCGATTTCCTTGTCTGTAAATGGAGGTTCCATGTTGCAGAAATTATTACAGATTTCAAGAAATGATACAAACAAAAGAGCCCAGCATTGGGTCTGTCAAATGGTGGTTTGATAAATGTTTCCTTCTCATTCTCTGATACCAAGAGAGCTTCTCTTTGATTAGAGCCCTTAATTTTTAGATGTTTTATGTATGCAGAAATCTTTTTTTACTGCCACCTCTTTTTGCTGTCAGCATAATTATTACTTACAATTTTTAAGAGATGAACATCCATCCTTGGGGTCTTATTTCCAACTTGAAATAAATTAAGGCAAAATTGTTTACCTTCCATAGGGTGACTTTGGTGCCTAAGTAAATAGTAGAGAGTGCAGGTAGATAGTTTTGCCTCTTTCATCCTTGGACATATTCTTTTCCTCTAAAATATTTTGTCTTTCTTTTTTATTTATTCCTCCTCTGTGCCCACCAACTCTGTTACAAATGGGATAATCCTTTTATTAGTTAACCTGTAAGTAAGTCTTTCCCAGTAATCATTCCATTTCAGGTATTATTGATGTGAACATGAACCTATTAATAATTGCTTTCCAGATGTAATCCTTACAACATCCCTGTGACAAGTTTCATCCCCACTTTTTGAAGAATTGAGAGCTAAGGCCTACAGATGGCAAGTGACTTGTCCAAATTAAGTGACTTAATTCTGTCTTCTACAACATCCCTGCTTCTGTGTCTGTACTGCTAGCATTATTTGTCAAGTGGCCTATGTGCCATTTATGTAGCTTTGGTATTCTCTACCTTGTGCTTAAGGGTTCATCTTAAACGAATCCAAAACTAACAACTTGTCATCTCTCAAATCAACCTAAAATCTGTTCCTTTCCCTCTATCCTATACTTAATCTGTTCTGTTTATTCATTAATTTTGTCAGTTCTCAAGTCTGTAGTTAATGTGTATGGGTGGAGGGTTTGACTACCAAGGTGAGTAGTGACACAGTTCCTGATCATAGAGGGCTTCCTGATTTAATTTGCTAAGCATTGTCCACCCAGACTTAATCTACACTTAGACCAAAAGGGAGTCAAAACCAGATTTCTTTAGTACTTGGTTACCTTTATTTGGGAAAGTTTTATGGCAGAACTATCCATGTTAGACACATCATTGGCTGACACTGCTGAATTGGTCAGGGTTTTTTGGTGCAAGAACAGATAACCCAACTCAGATAGGCTTACTCGTGCCTACAGATGGCAGTAAAAAAGCCTGACCTGAAAGGTCCTGAGGAGGGACTTTTGCACCCATTGTCTAAAGTCTCTTCGATGCCACTTGCATCCTTGAGCTGATTTTGCAAGATGCCTGCCTGCAACTGCCACCATAGGCACACATGGAAACTTTCCTTCTTTCCACCTTCCAAAGCCTTAAGGTGTTTTGGCTTAGGCCTTGGTTGCATGAAGCAGTAACTGGAACGATGAAAATCTGATAACCTAAGACTCTACCCAGAACCAGGGTTTTAACCAGTGGGGTTGAATCTCACCTCACCTACTTGCCTGCTATACCTTCAGGGAAGCCTGCATGAACACAGGAAGTCAGCTGCAGGTGATTGGGTTAAAATAAGTTGAATTTAATCAGCATATGAGTTTTGCTTTCCATTTCATTGAGGAGTCTTCATTGATAGGTAGGAATGGGAGGATGTGCTCTAGGCTAGAGGAATTTGGGTCGAAAACAAGTCTGGAATCATTGGGCAAAGGTACTATAGCTGGTGGAAGCTGGTTCAGAGAACAAAAGTGAAAGGAAAGGTTAGACAAGTTATTGATTTAATAGCAATGGCTGACTGTGATTTGAGCTATTGCCAGACCCCACATGAATCACTTCACAAGGACTTATCTTTATTATTAATGGGAACTAAAGCATTCCCATTTTTCAGGTGAGGAATTGGAGGCCCAGGGAGATTTAGACATTTGCCCAACGTCACAGAGCCTTCCAGCTTAGGTTGACTTGACCCTGTAACCTGCTGCCTCTCCTGAGGTGTTTGGTAACAGATTGCCACTAAGCTTTTGAACAAGGAGGAGTGTACTGTGAGTGCTGCCAGAGCGTGTAGGATGGATTGGCCTGGACAGAAAAGGCCTGACCTGGAGCCACAGCCCTGAGTACAAACTGAAGAGAGCTAATTGTAGGAGCTTGTGTCCAGAATAGGACCTGGAAACCAACTTGATTCAAGGGCCACTAACAGAAGACCATTGTAGGGCTGAGTGGAAGAAAAAACATGGCATCACAGAGAATGGAGGAAGCTTTGTGATCGGATGGAAATAGCCGAACAGCCAAGGAAATAGATAACCAGACAAGCCATTTCTTCCTCTCAAGTTCAGGTCCTGGCTCTTCATGGCCAGCCTCTTCACTATTTTGGGTTCTCTTCTTCAAACACACATTTTGAGCACATTACATGCATTCTTAGACAGTTTTTCACATTTTAACATCGGGTAGAGATTTAACTTAGAATTAGTGGTATCTTAAGAACACTTAGTAGAAATTGGGATACTCCTACACCTATCACTGAGGTGTCATTGGTGGGAAAAGAAAAGCCCTAGTATTGCTAAAGGTCATGCTGCCGGTAACTGGCAGAGCCAGGAGTCGGAACCAAGACTTCTGGTCTTCTTCCCTCTGGGTTACCTCAGCTCACAGAATGGATGTTAACATACACGTAGCCTCATGACACAGAACAGGAAAGCATATGCATGTTGGCCTCTTTATTCAGACTGAAGTAATTTGAGAAGATGTGAAGGCATGGTGGTTTGTAGAGTGCCTCATTTGCGTACAGAGAGAGCCTGGCAGCTGTGGTTTCTTATCTTGCCACCAACCATAAGAAAATCAACTGTGGGCATTGGTCTCTTTCTTTAAAATGAAACATTAACATTTTTTATTTTTGTTTTTGCTTCCCCCACTCCACCCCCGCTTTGTCTCTGCTTGACCAGGGCCAGAGAATGAATATTGAGATCAGTTAGATCTGAGAAATATAAGATGTCAAGATAAGTGACAGAGATTGCAGCAGCACAAAGTGCTACCGGTTTTCTCTCTAGGAGATTAAAACATGCCTACTGGAGAGGCTCTGGTCTAGGGAAGTTGTTCAAGAAACTAACCTGACCTCAATTTTGAGTTTTTGTAAGAGGAACCTCCTTACCTCTTTGTATGCTCACAATTCACCCCAATTTTAACCCATAAAAATGTTACCATTACCAAACTTCCTGGCTCCCACTGGCAATTTTCCTCCATGGGAACACTTGTAGTTGATTTGTAGGCATTCGTTTTTAGAATTGTGTAGTCCCTTGGATTTAAAATTTTGTACTTGATAAGTTTTTAGAAAGACTAAATTCCCACCCTTCCTCCTCCCTCATTCCCTGCCAGTTCTTTGTGAAGTGCATTTGTGACTGTTCAGGCAACAGTGTGCTTAGTATTCCTCGTGTCTTAACTTTTGTTTGGTGTCTTCTTCCTTACTGGGATTTAGGAAAAAATTTGTTTTTAAGATTCCAAATGCTGATACTGTCAGGCTTTCTCTAATGGGGAGAATAACCATTTTCTTGAAATACACCTATGATTTTTTATTTTTACTCTAATCCTGTGGTTATACTCGGTCAGTGCCCTTCTGTTAGCACATGCTTGTTACAGGTTACTTTCTATTAAGTCTCACCTTTGCCCCTTCCTTTTCTGCAGATCAGCAATTTCATCCTGTCAAGAGTTAATCTTTTGTAGGCCCATATTAAATAGACCAAATTAAAGCCTTGATGGAGGGAGAATTGGCCACTCAGGTCTATATTTTATTCGCATTTCTGAACCCCAGAGTTCTTGTTTCCTTTTGGTCTTGGCATAGCAAATGCTATGATAAAATGATGGTTATGAATTTCTCCTTCCCCAAAGAGTAGTTCTCATGGTACCAAATTCAGTAATTATTCATTTGCTTTCCTGGGAGTTTGCATATGTGGCGTATGTCCCTAGGGATAGTGTTCTGGGTACCTCTGCTTCAGTCTTTGGCAGAAGAAATAAATTACTTAATAATCACAGAAGTTGTTGACACTTACACTTACAGTCAGCTGTGTGTGTAAGTTGATAAGTTCCTCTAAAAATTTGAGTTGGCTTCTGTTGGAGCTTCTGAGTATTTATCTGTTAAGGATCTGGGGTGCTTTTCAGAGAGCATCTACTGTGCTGCTTGTAAGTAAGGAAAGCTATAGGCAGCAGATTGCATGAGCAGGCTTTGAGTTAACAGCCATGCACCTGTGTGGACTTCTAGCTTGCCACTCAGGCTGTGTGTGCTTCATTCAGCAGGTCACTTACTCCACCTCTTCTGGACTTCAGGATGTGAAGTTGGCGCTGATAGTACCTGGGCCTGCTTCAGGTGTTGGAACTGTCAGTATAATGCATGAAAGTTGGGTGGGGCACAGACTTAATTTTATTAGCATAGTAGAAAGATTTTTCTGTCTTACAAGATACTTACTGAAGCATTATTTATAATGGCAAAAGATGAGGAGAGTTAAGAGGAAATGTCCTTTAGAAGAATAAATTCTATAGCTGGGCAATGGAATAACTCTACAGATTTAAAAAGAATGAGGCTGTTCTGTGGGTTCTGAATGTAGTTGCTCAGTACCACATACCAGGCACTTTTTTTTTTTTTTTGAGGCAGTCTCTCGCCTTGGGTAGAGTGATACCGTGTCACAGCTCACAGCAACGTCTTGGACTTAAGTGATTTTCTTGCCTCAGCCTCCCAAGTAGCTGGGGCTACAGGCACCTGCCACAATGCTTGGCAATTTTTTGTTGCAGTTGTTGTTGTTTTTAACTGGCCCCAGGCTGATTCAAACCCTCCACCCTCATTGTATGTGGCTGGCGCCATAACCACCGTGTTATGGGCGCGAGCCACCAGGCACTTTTCTAAAGTGCTCCACATAATATTCATTTTGGCTTCACAAAACCCCACAAACTAGGTACCCCATTTTTTAAGATGAAGAAACTTGGTAGGGCTTGGCTCCTATGCTCAGTGGTTAGGGCACCAGCCACATACACCAGGGCTGGCGGGTTCAAACCCTGCTAAACAACAGCAGCAAAAAATAAATAAATAAAATAGATAGGTGGGCATTGTGGCAGGCACCTGTAGTCCCAGCTACTTGAGAGGCTGAGGCAAAAGAAACTTAAGCCCAAGAGTTTGAGGTTGCTGTGAGCTGTGACACCAAAGGGCTCTACTGAGGACAACATAGTGAGACTCTGTCTCAAAAAAAAAAAGTAAGGTAGTAAACAGTAAAGTCACTTCAGAGCTAGGATTTCAAATCCAGGCAGGCTCACTATAAGGTCTGGTCTTAATCATCCTGCTGTGGTGTATACCTTTCAGGTCTAAATGGTGATCTTTGCATCTGGTTTTAGATAAAGAAGGCCGTGTGTGGTGGCTCATACCTGTAATCCTAGCACTCTGGGAAGCTGAATCAAGAGGAATACTTGAGGTCAGGAGTTTGAGACCAGCCTGAGCAAGATTGAAACCCCATCTCTACTAAATAGAAAAATTAGGGGGAGGTGGGGGGTGGTATACACCTGTAGTCTCAGCTACTCAGGAGGCTGAGGCAGGAAGATTGCTTGAGCCCAGGAGTTTGAAGTTGCTGTGAGCTAGGCTGATACCATGGCACTTTAGCATAGGCAACAGAGTGAGAGACTTCCTGAGCTCAGGCAGTCCACCCACCCACCTCAGCCTCCCAGAGTGCTAGGAGCATAGGAATGAGCCACCACACCCAGCCCTTTTTTCATATTAAAATGTTCTTTAAACTTTTAAATTAGAAATTAAGACAGAAATACACACATTAGCCTAGGCCTACACAGGTCAAGAACCTCAGTCTCACTCTCGTCTACCTCCACATGTTTTGTCCCATTGGTGGAGGCATGCATGGAGCTGTCATCTTCTGTGGTACCAATGCCTTCGTCTGGAATATTGCCTAAAAGACCTGCTTGAGGAGGCTGTTGTACATATTTTTCTTTTTAATAATTAGAAGGAATGTATTACTATACAAAAGTATAGTAAATACATAAACCAGTAAGGTCCTTCATTACCAAGTAGGTGCTATTTGTAATTGAATGTGCCATACTTTTATATGACTGACAGTACAGTAGGTTTGTTCACACCAGCAGCAACCCAGACACGCAGTGGACTGCATTTTGACATCCCTAGGTGATAGGAATTTTTCAGCTCTTATAATCTTATGGACCACCATGACATATGTGGTCCATATATGAATGAAACTTTGCTATACAGTACATGACTATATTTTGATAACACTTGTAGTAGTATAGGCCCCATTAAGGGGCACTGTACTGGACTTCGGTGTTTGGGATGTAAGCAAGTTTCCTACCACCTTCACTTCTCTTGGGATTCTTAGACCCTTTCAGAAGTGAGTTTTCTTTCTGGGTATAGGTCTCTAGTCTGAAATGATTATGGTGGCAAGAAGTACCATCATTCCTAAAATAAGAGACTCACAAAATTCACGGGATACCTTATATATTATCATGGAACCTGAACAGGTGATAAATCAACCATTGGCTTTACACATGCTCTATAGAAGAGATGAATACATGGTTACTAGATTGTGTTTGCCTTTTAAAATGCCACATTGTAGGAGGGGTTTTTTTTAATTACTTACTGTTGACTCTGCCTCTCCTACTCATTTATCCCCACACCAACAACAGTTAAAAATGTGGGTGTTTAGATTTAATTTTTTAAAGCAGTGTGGTTTTTTGTTTTTTTGTTGTTGCAGTTTGCCTGGGGCTGGGTTTGAATTTACCATCCTCAGTTGTATGGAGCTAACACCCCACTTACTGAGCCACAAGCACCACCCTAGGTTTAATTTTTTAAAGCAGTGTGGTTTTTTATTTTTTTGAGACAGAGTCTCAATTTGTCACCCTGGATTGAGTGCTGCGCTGTCACAGCTTAAAGCAATCTCAAACTCTTAAGCTCAAGTGATTTTCTTGCCTCAGTCTCCTGAATAGCTGGGACTACAGGCGCCAATCACAATGGCCAGGTAGTTTTTCTATTTTTAGTAGAGATGGGGTCTCTCTTTGGTCAGGCTGGTCGCAAACTCGTGAACTCAAGCAATCTACCTGCCTCAGCCTCCCCGAGTACTAGGATTACAGGTATAAGCCACTGAGTCTGGCCCTAAGAAGTGTGTTTTCCTGTTATATGACTTATTTATTTTACTCAGGTTTGAATTAGAATCTTTTAAGACATTTTCTTTTGGCGGGGTTATATTGCTAATCTTTATTAGTTATATTTCTCCACCCTCTTTGAATTTCAGCTGAAGATATAACACTACCTTTGTATATTTTGTATAGCTTAGCTTGAAGAACTCAAATGGTAATTCCCTCACCTGATAATTTATTTTGAATATTTAAGCAACCACATCAGTTAAGAAACTGCAATCAGATAAAGATTATAAATAGCTGCCCATGGCAGAAAATGCTGCTTAACAGCTTTCTCAATATTTGTCTCCCAGCTGTTTGTAGTTGGGAAACATTAGCCAAGTCTTTAAGAGAACCAGAGGCTCGGTGCCTGTAGCTCAGCGGCGAGGGCACCGGCCACATACGCTGGGGCTGCCAAACAACAATGACAACTACAACATAAAAATAGCCGGGTATTGTGGCAGGCACCTCTTGTCCAACTACTTGGGAGGCTGAGGCAAGAGAATCACTTGAGCCCAAGAGTTTGAGGTTGCTGTGAGCTGTGACGCCATAGCACTCTACTAAGGGCGATAAAGTGCAACTCTGTCTCTACAAAAAAAAAAAAAAAAGAGAGAGAGAGAGAGCGGCCTCATTAGAGGCCTGATACCATCTTGGTGTCTGTTGTCTGCCTTGGCCATGATTTGTCTTCTCTCTACGAGTACGTGCTGTGAAACAGGTGGGAGCTTCCCCAGTATCTAGGACCTCCAGTGGCCCTAGGAGAATGCTGTCAATACTGTGGTGGTTTCATTTTCAGAGCAGCTTCTATTTCCATTACAAATAGTAGTAGGGTTTGAAGTGGGCTCACTAATGGAAGTTACTATGTCTAGTGACAGTTTGGTAGGTGTTTTTCATCAACCCCTGGTACAGAGTTCAGGCCTCAGTTTATCATCTTTTTGAGAAGTGGGACACATTCTAAAGGGCCCCCCAAGATTCAGAATTCAGTAAATAGTTGCGAAGTACTGTTGGAATATCAAATTTCACCAGGTGATAGATCAGCTTGCCCATAGATTCAAACATCCCCCCCCCACCCACCCATTATCCATCTCAGATGTTTATTTCAAATCCATTTTGAACTCCAGACTCATAACTTCTTCAGCTGGGTTCACCTGGATGCTCACATACCCCTCCTGGGCCAACATGGTCAGGAGCACCACCTCCTGCGGTTTGTCAGAGCCGTCAAGCATAAGCAATAGCTGGGTTCCTTCCTACTTCCTTCAACTGCTGTGACCAAGTTTAGGCTCCTCCCTGTCTCTCTCAGCTGCCCCCATCTCTAGTTCCTGCCTGGATGACTACAGTTTCTCCCTGGTTCCATGCTCTCTCCCTTATGTTCTGGGCTCAACTCTCTTGCCAACCTGGCCTTCTCACATAGTAAGACCATTGTACTCTACCCTAAAAACTTCATTTACTTCCTCTTCGGGGCTGTCCTTGATCCCAGCGTCATGTCCCACCCCTTGCCTGCCTATATGTGATACAGCCTTCACTTTGAACACACCAAGAGTTTCACTCCCGAATAGGGGTGAAACTGTTCTGTCTGTCCTCTGCACAAGCTGTGTTTGAACAGTTTCCCTGCAAAAAAAGAAAAGACACAAGAATAAAACAATTGCTGAAAAAGCCTTGTTCTTCATAAGTTGACCTCCTCATACTTTACCTTGATGTTTTGGCTGAATTAGATGTGCCCACCCCTTCCTGGCTTTGTGGCTTTGATCCCAACACTTATCTTGTATGTGTCTCAGTTTCCTTGTTCCTAAAGCAAAAATGATCAGTCCTTTCCTTTCTTGATTCCTAAAAACTAAGTGAAGTAGAACCTCCTTAGTGCTTTGCATAAAGTCTGGCATGTCCATCTCTGTGTATGTGGGTCATTATGAAAGTTTTGAGATACACAAAAATCAAGAAACATTAAAATCTGCAGGGACCCAGACAAATGAAGTCCAAGTAACACCGATAAGCTGAGCAAGTTGAAACTGGGCAGGTAAATCAGGAAGAATGCTATCGGCTATGTTTCTTGGAAGTGAAATAAGGGACCATAACACAGTCTGTCTCAAAACTTTTTTTTTTTTTTTTTTTGCAGTTTTTGGCCAGGGCTGGGTTTGAACCCGCCACCTCCAGCATATGGGGCCGGCGCCCTACTCCTTTGAGCCATAGGCACTACCCTGTCTAAAAGATTTTGTAATGATCCACATACAGACTGACTAGCATGTAGTGTGGGTATCCAGCAGTTATTTGCATGAATGTTTCTCTAACTGCTTATGCGCTTTCAGATAATAATCAGTTCTGTAATCTGTGCAAATGGCTAGGTGAAGCTGAGTATTCCTTGACAGCCTGAGAACACTTAGTGCTTCACAAATGAGAAGCTCTCTTAGGGAGGGGACTCTGGAAATCTGGTTCACCTGCTTCTGGGCTCAGAGAGATCAGCAGCAGCAGCCCTCAGACCACAGACATCCTACTTGTTCAGACATAGAGGAGACACATGCTGTTATTTTAAAGGGCCTCACTTACCTGGGTGGCACCTTCCTTTTAGAGCTTTCAGGTAGAGTACACTAGCAGTAGACCAGCCTGGTGACATTGTGCTCAAGGAAAGAATAGTCACCTGTGGTATATACGCAATCAGCTACTCCATGATGAAATCACAGTGGGAACTCGTGCTCTTTTTAACCTTATTTTGGTTGGCAGCAACGTGGAGCCCACATTAAAGTAGATGGTGTAGGTTGGACAGAGCCTGTCTGCTTCAGTAGCCCCTTGGTCAGCATTCATTGATCACTTACATCTCCTTACTATTGGGCATTTCTCATTTACCCTCTGATAAGGAATGTGGATCCTACAGAGAAACCTTAGTCTTTTTACCAACAAAAAAAATATAATCCAATGGGAAAGGTGAGGTATATACTTGGAGCAACAGATAATTAATTATTGGTACCGCAGATATGGGTATGTATGTTGTAGTTAGGTTTGGCTATAGGTGATAGAGATGCCAAAATAATAGGCTGCCATAATGGGACCTCCAAACAAAGTAGAAGTTTGTGTCTCTCCCGTAATGGATGGGTGGTTCAGGGCTCGTATGATCCTCCTGAAGCTCCTTCTAGCTCACTGTACATCAAGTTTAGAGTGTGGCCCTCTTATCCCCCAGGCAACAACATGGACAAGAGGCAGAGAAAATAGAAGCACAGATGATGCTTTCTCCTAAGTTCCCAGAAACTGCCTCCAATTTGCTTATGTCTCAACTGGCTATAACTTAAACATGTAACCAAAGCTGCAGAGGCTGGAATATCTTATCTTGATTCTAGCTAAGTCCCTCTACTGTGTGTACAATTCAGGCACCGACCACCAGTCTGTACTGCAGGTCATGGACAAGACTGATGGTCCCCACCCACTGGGGACTGAGAGTCTGAGGGAGGACTCCAGCAAAACGAACAGGTATCAACAGTACTGTGATGAGGCCCATGACAGGGTGGCGAAGGTGTGCCATAGGAGCAAACAGGAAGGACACCCAGGTCAGGCTGGAAGATTAGGTAAGATTGCTTGGAGACTAAGTAGTAGTCTGCCTGGTAGAAGTGGGCAGAGTATGCAAGCAAGAGCTCTGAGAGGCAGGGGGAGATGGGTAGCTAGAGGATGGAGGAGCATGTGAGGAACTGAAAGTCAGCAAGGCAAACCAGAGAGGGAAGCAGGGGTCTGCTCAGATGGGACCTGGGGACAGCCAGGAAGAATTTGGGTATTTTCCCAGGAGTCTTGAGCGACTTCTGCAGGTGAATAATCTAGAAAGATGATTTCTAGGGTAAAGAGTAACACAAGACTGGGGACAGGAAAGATCCACTGGGAGGGAATATGTTAATCCAGTGAGACCTTATGGTGGCCCCAGCTGGATAGTGCCTGGATAAAGGGAAGAGGGTACAAATCCTGAAATCTCATGGAGGTTGAGAATATAGAAATAATTTGGTCTTTTCACTTTACACATAGTGAAACCAAGATTGGGAGTCTTGCCCGGGGTCACATAGCTAGCTGTAGAGTAGCACCAGAAGTTGTTTATCAACGCTTTCCTTTGTGTCACCACCGAATATGCTAATTTGGAAAAACAGGACATTGTGGGCCTTTTGGAGCCATCACCAGGACCTGAAGCCTCATGGGCTTGGTGTCTAGTGCAGAGGGAGGGGGGGGTGTATTCTGCTATTGGGGCTGGGTTCTGGGAAAGTTATGGGGCTTGCTAGAAGGCCCCCCATATCCTTACAGAAATATAGGGTTGAGAAGGAAGAGAAAGAAGATGGTGAAGGAGGAGTGATGGAGGTCAGTTTGGGGTTTGTTGAGTTTGAGGTTCAGGTGCACCATATGTGGGTGGAGAGAGTTTGGGATTGGGGATGCAGGATTAGGTGTCATTGGTCCTGATTTTTCTATACCCTTTAAATTTCTTTAGTGAAATTGAAAGTCAGCAATGCTTCTGAGTCCAATATGTCACATGCATTAAAATGAATAGATTTTTCCCCCAGTGTTTAACCTATTTTTTTGCTACCATTTAAATTCTTTGTGCCCTCAAAACCTGTTAGCAAAATAAGTTAATACTAAATAATTAGTAAATTAAAATAAATTAAATAAAAATGAACAGTTCTGTGGCCTTCCCTTGCATATTTTACCCTGTGCTGCAGGTCTTCTTCTTGGGAGTCTCTATGGTTCTGGTTGGTCTCTCTGCGTCTGTCACTCAGTCATTCCAGGGCACAGGCTCCACACCCTGTCAGATCTAGTAGACTGAGTTGGGGAGGGTGGAGTCCCAACAAAACTTGCTGGCTTGTGCTGGAAGAAGGGAAGTGGATGCTACTTGCTATATTATGCTCACATCCGTCTTTAAAATGACAGTTTGTCATCAGACACTTATTTTGACCTGTTTACATCCTAAAAGTTCTTGGTTTCCAAAGTCTTATTCTGCATAGTTAACTTGGTTGTAGTGATTAAAAGTACAGCCTACCTCCTGAGAAAGTAACTACATAGAATGTAATTATATTAGAGATCTTTTCTGTGGTGCCACATTGTTTTTCTACCTGTCTTGATGGTGTTTTTATCGCTGCTTGGTCACTGTCTTTTGTGCCATGAAATTCGAGCTTACAGGTGAAAAGAAAGATTTTTAAATGAAGGCTGTACTGAATATTTACTTTTTTTTTTTTTTTTTTTTTGTAGTTTTTGGCCAGGCCTGGGTTTGAACTCACCACCTCCGGCATATGGGGCCAGCACCCTATTCCTTTGAGCCACAGGCACCACCCAAATATTTAAAATTTCAAATGCTATTAAGATAGCTGATAAAACGTGATGACTTCCATAAGCCACACATGAATTTACTTACAATTATCATTACTTATACAGGTGTCCATAAAGTTCATATGCAATTTACTATGTTAAACTATTTTAAATTACATACTAACTTTATGTTCACCCTGTATTTCATTCTCCAGAAAAGCAAAGAAAATTGAAAATAGAAAATTGAAAATATTCATTCAAACTGACCAACTAAACCAGGGGCCAGTTCACTGTCCCTCAGACTGTTGGAGCGGTGGACTGTGGGTCCCGGGACAAGTCAGCTGCTAAACAGGACAGGCAGCTGTGGCAAAAACACCCGGCAGGCCGGATAAACATCCTTGGCAGGGCTCAGTTTGAGGACGCCTGAACTAAACTACCATTCTCCCTTCCCTTTGCCCTTTGATTTAACAAACGTAAGATTTGTGTGTGTTAAATTGTGGATTGTCATTTACATTAATTAGTATCCCTAGAAGACAAAGCTCCCAAAACATCCTGAAAGCATAAAACAAGTGCAACATAAATTGATTCAGACATAATATGGAGAGAGAGGAGAAGGTGTTAGTCATAAATTGATTTAGACATAACATGGAAAGAAAGGAGAAGGTGTTAGTCTTGTTTCGGGGTGCCCATTAACATTTCAGCTGTATTATCCATTGTAAATAGTCATGATTCCCCTTCTTTCTTCAAATCAAGTGGGTTTCCCCTAATGAGATGGTCCTCCTGGTTTTTATAGGCAGTTCTCTATTACGTTCTCCAAACTAAGAAAGTAAACAAAGCATTTTGTAAGGAGAAACTTGCAAATGTCTGCTCTGTAATGGTGACCTGATGATGAATGCTCTTGAGGTCTAGTTTCCTAATCTATGAGGATGTGTAATGCACCTTTATAGCAGGGAAGTGTTAAGATTCACACAGGATTTGTTCTCTCAGTGATGCTGTTCTCTCCAAACCCTGAAAGGTGTGCTTGGAGAGGTGGAATGTCACTCTCAAATCTTATTTGGGGCAAGGAGTGTCACGTAATTTTCTCCCTCCCTATTTTGTCTCCCCTCTCTCCCTTGCTGACCTGCTTTTCCTCCTTCAGCTAGGAGTCTGCTTTAAGGAGTCAGCTGAGGTCCTGCTACTGATGTAGGGGGTGGATAGTGACCCAAGCTGCCTGTAGCTATAGCTTTGGGGGAAGGTGGCATAACCTTTGAAGAACTTCCTACATGATGCAATTTGAACTGATGAGCAAAATAAGCCAAAGAAACTAGTACCGGGTGAAAATTGACTGAAGATGTGATAGGCAAACGGAAAAAATGGTTTTGTAAAAGTCTGTGTTGTAGCAAGTTGAAATTAGGAAAGTGAATTTTTGACTTTGATTCTGAGCCATGATTCTTTTTCCCCTCCTCCCGATCTCTTTCCCCCCCTCACTATGTATGGAAATACCCTTCAGCATTCATGTAGTGGTTGATAATTGAATGTACTCTATTTGCAGTACTACCTAAAGTGATTAAACCACATTATTTCATTATTTATGATTTAAGATTGTAATTTTTGCTGAATAAGTTTCTGTGAGGAATGTCCTCATTTGGAAGGGGACTTAGTAGTGTCTTGCTGTAGTTAAAGAAACTTTTGCAGTTTTTATGCCCACAGTAATGTGGAAATCAATTCACTGCTGTTCTTTTGGTCCTGTTGAATTTTTCTTAGTACATACACCATACTGTGTATACTTTTTCAATCAGTCAGTAGGGAATTAGTAAAAACTTGTTTCACAGAGTACTTTCAATTATAATCTATTTATTACAAATTGTATTCACTATTATTAACTTAATTTCCCGAATGTTCACAAAATTTAGCAAAATGTT
Source organism: Galagoides demidoff (assembly GCA_963574575.1). Classification (NCBI taxonomy): domain Eukaryota; kingdom Metazoa; phylum Chordata; class Mammalia; order Primates; family Galagidae; genus Galagoides; species Galagoides demidoff. Next base: position 21,332 of record CAUYQV010082412.1, read on the forward strand.
TTAACATACATTTGCTAAATTTGAGTATTTGAGTATTAACTGCTAAAATCAAATACAGCCATGAGCTGCACAGTGATGTTTCAGTGAAACATACACAGTGGTGGTCCTCTAGGATTAGAACAGCTGAAAATCCTGTTGCTCAGTGGCGCTGTAGCACCTTCATGTCCTCGGGCAGTGCATTTCCATGTGTTTGTGGCGATGATGATGTAAACAAACTCACTACACTGCTAGTGCTGTAGAAGTGTGTGTTTGCGAAGTAAGAAAGTCACGGTAAGCTAAAGTTAGTTTATTATGAAAGAAATAAAAATATCTTTTTGTTATTTAGCACAGCCTAAGTGTGCAGTGTTTATGCAGTCCGCAATAGTGCACAGTCAAGTTCCAGGTCAGCGGTTCTCAACCTGTGGGCTGCGACCCCTTTGGGGAAGAATGACCCTTTCACAGGGGTCACCTAAGACCATCCTGCATATCAGATATTTACGTCACGATTCAAAACAGTAGCAAAATTAGTTATGAAGTAGCAACGAAAATAATTTTATGGTTGGGGGTCACCACAACATGAGGAACTGTATTAAAGGGTTGGGGCATTAGGAAGGGTAGGAACCACTGTTCACTCACTACACACTGTCTCACCCCAGCAGCTTCTAATCCTGCAGGCTCCAGTCGTGGTAAGAGCCCTACACTTGTACCACCCATTATCTCTTACGCTGTGCATTTCCTATGTTTGGATATGTTTAGATATGCAGATACTTAACCATTGTGTCACAGTGACCTGTAATACTCAGCACAGCAAGGTGCTGTGCAGGTTTGTAGCCCGGGAGCAGTAAGGGGATCGCATAGTCTATTTGTGTAGGATGTCATCTAGTTTTGCATTAAGAGCACCCTACACAACAAAGAAATCACCTAACAGTGCGTTTCTCAGAAGATGTCTGTAAAAAGATTTAACTCCATGTGTGTATTTAGGATATTCGTCTTCTCAGTTGAGAAGCTACATAGATGTCCTCTTAGAAATAAAACTATACAGAGGGGGAAAAATTCTATATGCAGTTTTTAATACAACTCCCAAACTTTAGTTTTTACTTTACAAGTTATTGAGAACCTCAGAGAGCTTTTGTTCATGAATTTTATCTATTGGTATTTACCCTAGTAGAAATTAATTTTGAATTATTTTAAAATACTGATAATTTCAAAATAATTATGAATGTACCTTAAAAAATTAACCTATTATACAGTAACTAACACCTATCCAAGAATATGTTTTTCAAAACAAAAAGTTTGGTGAAAATAGATATTGCTTGACATTTCTGCCAATTTCTGAAGCATCTGGCTTAACACATTAACTGCCATGTGAGTTGTATGGGCAGTCCTCAAGTTACAAACATCCAGCTTGCTTCTAACTCACACTTAGGAACAGAGGTTATTACCGTTAAGTGTCCGAGTTACAAATACCTGACTGATGTACAACTGGCACTTAAGAATGGATGCTATTACAGGTAATAGGTAAATGCACACAGTCCAGCTTAGGTACAAATTCATCTTAAGAACAAACCTACAGAACCATCTCCTTCGTAACCTTGGGGCTGCTTGTATTTAACTTACGCTGGTTTAGAGCCTGGGTACTCACAAAGCATATATAACTCACACCTCTTGACTTATCTTGTCCTAATATAATAAAACACTGTGGCCCCAAGGAAGAATTTTTTTTCTAGTGTGTCAGTCAGTGTGTTAAGATTGCTGTAGCCTCTGGAAAAGGTTTTATAATGGTGACAGATGAAAATGCAAAAGTAATTTGTCAATAGTACTGTGAAAATAGTTTCATCTCATAGAACCCTAAGGCTCCCCTCGGGTATCTGGACTACACTTTGACAATCCTTGTACTAATAGGGCCTATGTATTGTAGTTTTAAAGGAGGACAACCTTTCTACTTAGGTATTAAGTACTTTTTTTGTTTTATTTCACCAGTAACTGCCTTCTCATTCCCTGTGTCCTAAGTACAGTTCTTGATTTATACTTAGAGGGTACATGTGGCACCTTCACATTTGAACTCCATAAGCGGTTTATCAAACATATGTATTGTATGGTAGCCCTACATAGGGAGATAGGATGATAATTTAGAAGTAAATCCATGTCCTCTTCACAGCACTGGTTGCCTAGGGTGGTGCTCTATAGGAAGGCCGTGTGTTAATTTTTTAAATAAAATCCAGAGCAGGAATAGATTGAAGTAAATGAAGAGATTGAGGTCTCAGTGTAGCATGAATGGCTTTTTAGATGTTCATTTTTTTAGTTCATCTCTTTCTCTTTGCTGTCTGTACGTTATTCTAGTTTTCAGGTTGGCTGAGTTTTGGAATAGTTTTAAAAATAAGTAATATCTTCATTCTTGCCTGTTTGATAGCTCTTACTTGTCCTTTTTTTCCTACTGTTGATTTTGGACAGTGCTTTGTTCTAATAAAAATTTGCTACATCATGGCTCGCATCTCCATCTTGCTTTATGTAACCATTTAAGCTTTAATTCCATGTGGTACAGAAAGCTTCTTCTGGCCTTTTCTGCGTAATGTTGGATCAGGTAGATCTTTACTTTGGGGACTGTAAATAGACCATTAGCTGCCTTTTGATTTCACTCCAGGGAATACTTTCAAGATGTTTATAACCTTAGATTCTTTGATACTTGACTCAGGTATCTGTACAATTAAGCTACTCTATTTCTAGAGACTGATTTTTTTTTATGGGGTATATTTTGCACTTTTCAATATAGTAGTCACTGGCTACATGTAGCTGTTGAGATCTGACTGCCAGTGAAGGCACAGGAGGAGGAGGGAGTGGGTGGGAACTTTCGTTACGAGGGAGAAAGGTCTTACTTCAGAAGTGGACACATGGTTGGGGGGGTCCCAAGTTAGAGGTCACATGTGGAAACATGAGCTCATCTAAAGTGGGATCATCTCTTCTGTTTGTAGATCAGAGTGACTTATAACTGGCCACAGCAGTAAGCAGTGGACACACAACTTTCTAAGGAAGCAAGCGAGGTGTCAAGCTCGGCAACCTTGCCCTGCTGGGTGATGGTGCAGCGCTCCTGTTGTGAGCACCTCCCACTAGTTGGAAGCAGGTTGTGGAAAGAAGAGCTTTTAAAAGAAAATTCTCTCAGCCATAGGAGGAGAGCAGACCTTGGGCTTCTTTCTGCTTCCTCTGGTGAGGACATTTAAAGCCAAATCACTGTTCTTCAGGTGCCGAGTGCAAGTCTCTTTCCAGCCTCCTCTTCCACATACCTTCAAGGACTTAGATGGCAACCATATGTTAAATAATTTGTGTTTTGGGAAGTGAGGTAGGCTGGTAAGGGAGCTTTCCCTGTAGTGGGATCTGCCTGAGTGGAGGACGTGCTGGAGAAGGTGAAAGGAAGTAGGGGTGGGTGGGGGGACCATGAGCAGGAATGGCCAGAGGTTGGGCGAGGAGCTAAGTGTGGGCCAGGGTGCGAAGGGGCCTCTAAGGACTTGGAGACCATATCCAGAGAGCAAAGGGACAGAGGCTTCAGTCAGGAGATAGAGCACTGGTGCAGTGTGGAGCTGGGCAGGAGGAGGTGAGAGCTATGCTGAAAGCTGACTGGGAGACCACTGGAAGAATGGGCCTTGGTGTGGGATGGTGTGCCAATGGCAAGAAGTGGATGTTTATAAGGTACCCAGTAGATAGCTCCGACAAGTTCAGAGATGACTGAGTTCTGACATCCTACCCCCTCCCCCGCCCTTCTGTCTGTTATATCCTCTCCTGTCTCCTAGGTCTTCCACCCTGCAAAAGCATTAATAAGCAGGCCAAATGCCGCTTGTATGAAGTCTTCCCTGATGCTCTGCTTAGAATTAATTCACCTAACAAATATTTATGGAGTGTCCTTATGTTTTAATGTACTGTAAATCATTGCTGGCTTGGTTTCTCAGTGGAGTGGAAGGTGAACACCTGACAGTCAATTGTGTGGCTGCTTAATGAGGTAGAGTTTGAGCCATTTCTCAGGCCCCCTGGGTGCTGCAGTTCTTCCTGGAGTGTGAGCCCCCTCCCACCTCCACTCTGGGTAGCAGTTCCTTGGCCTCCTCACACACACCTGTCAATTTCTTAGGTGAGGGTGGAGCCCCGCTTCTCTGGGAAAGCCTCTCCAGATGTCTTGGCTCCCCTCTTCCTTACTGGGTGCTAGTGTGATATTGTTAACTTTCCGTGTGTATGTGACTCCAGTTGTATTGGGCAGTTGTAAACTCTTTCAGAGTCGCTCCATCCACAAGAGTGCCTGTCAATAGTTGACACACATAAATAGCTACATACCTTCATGAACTTATGAAGCTGCATCACCTTCATAATTTCCCATAAATGATAGGTAAAATACGGATACTTTGGATACTTTCAGAAAAACAGTGTTTGGACATAAGTACCATGCATTTGACTTAAGACATGGTAACGGATGTCTGAGTTTGTGTTTTAGATTATAGAATAACACTCTCGTGGTTCTACTTTTCTGTATTTATCCATAAATTGTCCCATTCTTAGATAAGATATCTAGCCACACATGAATTTGGTCACTATGTGACAGTAAATAGAGTATGACACACAGGATTTTAGAGAGTAAGTTGTGAACCAACCTACCTGAAACTTATCAGTAAGAATAGGATATTTGTATTGGGGAATGAATACATTGTAGGATGTGCGGCAAAGTCAAGGCGACTAGGTGACGACATGGCGCATTTTCTACCTTGTTGCAGTCTACTCGGGACAGTGTTTGATAACAGTGTCAAAAGTCTTTGGCCTCAGGTTAATCTGTATTTCTAGCCATTGAAGAGAGATCACTTCAGGCCCTTTCTCCTGTTTACAAATCTCTCTGGAAGTTCTTTTTTACATCAAATTGCAAACTAATCTTTTCCTTTTTGACCCACTTTGGCGATGAAGAAATTATGGTTTTTAACATTTTTTTATCATAGCCTTTCACTTTCTTTCTGTCTCAATGTAGGGGTAGGTAGTGATCCCAAAATCATTGCTTGTATCCCCCCCCTTAATTCTTTCTTTATTTAATCCATGTTTTTTAAATGTGCATTTTAATTACATAAACTTTATAATATCCTTAGATACAGATCTGTACCAGATTTTCCTAGATGCTCCATATTCACATTTTAAAAGGATTATGGGAAAAACTCATTACTCATTATGGCTCTTGAAACCGACCTGGGCACATTTGTCCTTCCTTGTCCTGTTAATCCTTCTGGACACTCTAAAAAGAAGTATGTTTGAGAGTTTTTAGTGATAGCCTTACTGAAGTCATGTTGTTACTATATTTGCTTTTATGACATTTCTCAGCAGGCCTAATACCTGAGAATTAATATAACTTCATTTATTCTGTTTCCAGGACAACAAAATCTGCCTGATGATTCATTTGAATAGGGAAGAAAACCCAAATCAAGTGTGTCATATAAGCATCATAATGAATGTAAGCACTGACTCACTGTGCCCCACTGTCTTGGTGTTAGGTTGCCTTGGGCGCAAGTTGTTTCTCACGTAAACCTTAGATTACTGCTTGGGACCCAACAGTAGTTATAGGTGTCTGCATGTTGCTAGTTTGATGCATGTTCATGTTTTCCTGGCTAAGTTAAATTTAGTCTCATCTCAGCATGAGCAGCAGTTAATTGCTCAGGTTATAGAACCAGCAGCCAGGATTTTTTTGTTTGTTTTTGGCTGGGGCCGGGTTTGAACCCGCCACCTCCAGCCTACGGGGCCAGCGCCCTACTCCTTGAGCCACAGGCGCCACCCAGCAGCCAGGGTTTTAATCTTGTTTTTCACCAAGTACAGGATCCATAACTTCTCATGTATGAGGCTGCATTTCCTCTGTAAAATGGGGAAAAAATAACTCTTCGCCAGTGTTTCGAGAAGACTAAATAGTATGTGTGCACTGCGTGGTTTGATGCTGAATACAAATTAAGTGTTCATTGTTAGCAGCTATTAAGATTATTATCCCTGGTATGTTTTCTGTTTTTAATGATGTTACAGTCCTGATGCAAGAGACTGGATAAAGAAAGAATTTTATGCTTTCATAATGAAATCCTCTTAACTTATTAGCAAAGCATTACAGTCTATAATGATGCGAGCTTTGTTTGATGCTGGGACAAATTAGGCCATAGGTAATGCCATTTCATCCTGTTAAACCGTAACTTACTCCAGTGCTTGCCCAACTTTTTGCTAGTTAAGTTTTCTTTTCAGTGTGACTTAATTCTCAGATAGTGGACCACTTATCAGGAGGATTTTATGACCCACGTAGGAGTTGGTTGATTTTGAATTGAAACTGTTGTCTCCTACACTGTTTCTTTATTGTTAATGTAGTGATTTAGCCAAAAAGTGCAGGCAAGAAGATGCTAGGGGTTTCTCATTGGTGTCCTGTGGCTGTCATATAAAATTTCACTGTGAGCAAGTCACAATATTTTTCTAACTGCTCACTTAGTGCCTCCACAAGTGATTGGAAAAATCAAGCTGTTTTATGCTGCTTTATTGACGGATATTAATGATATAAACCAGATTTGGCTGACTCAGCTACAGATTAGCAAAAATGGAAAGTGTTATGTATATAGTTTAAAAAACAACTAGAAGGAGTCGTCTTCAAGTTCTTAAATACATAAAACATTTGGCTTTTTAAAATAAAGTTTCCTAAGCCTATCTTACCAGTTACCAGGACTGAATTTACTGTTGTTTTACAGGGCCTTTTTGTGGTTGGGTTTGTTAAGAGTCTGTTTTTGAAAAACCAAGAGTTCATGTCCCTAGATAAAATAGATACTTACCAAATGCTTGAACTGTGCTTTTAAAAATCTATACTTATTTTCAAGGATTGCTGCTATTTGTGTGAGGCACAATAGTTCTTAGAGGTTTTAAAAATTGGTAATCAGACTTAGCTCCTTCATTTGAGGGGGAATTTTTGTGGAATGCAGATAAATCCATTTACTATTTGAAAGAAAGAATAACAAGGGACTAATTAACAGATACCAGCTTATATTCACAAATTAATCCTTTCGAAAGCAAAGGACACAGAATTTGCTATCCATTTTTTCTGTTCTGATTGTTAGCCAGAAATACTTCCTTTTTTTTTTTTGTTTTTGAGACTGAAAGTCTCACTTTGTCACCCAGACTAGAGTGCATTTGCATCACCCTAGCTTACAGCAACCTCAAACTCCTGGATTCAAGGGATCCTCCTACCTCAGCCTCCTGAATAATGAGGCTACAGGTGTTTGCCACAACGCTTGGCTAATTGTTGGGGGTCTCACTCTCAGTTAGGCTGGTCTTGAACTCCTGAACTCAGCAATCCTCCTGCCTAGGCCTCCCAGAGTGCTAGGATTACTGGTGTGAACCACCACACCTGGCCCAGAAAGAGCCTTAATTTACACAAATTTTTAGAGTATGTATTCAGTGTTTATTTATTCAACCATTGGGATTTCTGTATGAATTTTATTTTCAACATTCTCAGAACATTTTATGTTAGACTAAATTAGCGAGAAAAAAAATTTTCCCCCTTTTGGAGGGTTCGAGCCCAGCCTGGGCCTGTCAAACGACAACTATAACAAAAAAAGTAGCCCGGTGTTGTAGTGGGCACCTGTAGTCCCAGCTACTAGGGAGGCTGAGGCAAGAGAATAGCTTAAGCCCAAGAGTTTGAGGTCTGTGAGCTGTGATGGTCACAGCACTCTACCAAGGGGTACATAATGAGACTCTGTCTCAAAAATAAATAAAATAAAAATTGTTATTCAAGTATTAGAGAATGTAAATGTGTTTAGAACAACTTGGGTATATGAATCTATTTTTTTCAACTGCAAATTTTAGGATACCTAAATACGGATCAGTATTTCCAATGAAAATTTAGTGCCCATATGCATGGACTATAAGTGAAAAATACACAGGAGATTTCAGAAAAAATTTTTATATCAATTACATGTTGGAGATGTTTTAGATATATTGAAAAGTTCACTATTGAAAAAATGATTACTATGGTATTGAAATTTAAGATTGCAAGTATGTGGCTTTTTAAAGCATAGAAAAAATAGAAGAAATAAAATTGTTTATATTTTATTTATATATTATAAAAACAGCAGCATAGATTCATACTACTCTTGTATGCTCTACGTGAACCATCTCATCTGATTAGGTATTCTTGTTATTCTTTTTTTTTTTTTTTTTTGAGACAGAGCCTCAAGCCGTCCCCCTGGGTAGAGTACCCTGGCATCACAGCTCACAGTAACCTCCAACTCCTGGGCTCAAGTGAGTCTCCTGCCTCAGCCTCCCAAGTAGCTGGGACCACAGGTGCCTGCCACAACACCTGGCTATTTTTTTTTTTTTTTGGTTGCAGCCATCATTGTTGTTTGGCGGGCCCGGGCTGGATTCGAACCTGCCACCTTAGGTGTATGTGGCTGGCGCCTTAGCCACTTGAGCCAGAGGTGCCCAGCCAATTCTTGTTATTCTTATTTGAAGGGACTATTGCAGGTGGGGAGACTAAGGTTTTTAGAGATGTACTCACCTAAGAGCACTCCCTTTTTAAGTGGTAGAAGGGTTAACATGGATTCTGCTGCACTCTTGGTTGCGTTTGTTTTTACTTCAAAATAAGACAATTTTTTTTCTCTACTTTCCAAATTTTCTATAAGGAACATTGTAGAAAACACTTAATTTTTACTGTAACATGGGGAGACGGTAGAATGTGTGGTTAAGAGTAGGTTCTGGGGTCAGTGTGCCTACCCTTAGCGTGACCTTAGATAAATGACTTAATTGTTCTCTGCCTCAGTGTACTCATCTGTGAAAAGGACATCTGTGAGAGGTCTTGTGTGAGGATTGAGGTTATCCTTGTAAACGTACAGCAGAAAGATTGGCACATAGTACAGACTGAATAAGATAGTTTCTACAATCATTATGATCTGCAAAGAAAAAGACTTAAAAATAAGGGGGAGAAACTACCATTTGAAATGGTGGGCTAGATTAGCTGCTGAACCAGATCTGGATGTTAGTATGATTGGAGAAGGCCCTTTGAAAGCTACTTTGTAAGCATTCAGTCATTTAGTAGAGCATTTAGGGAAGGAACTATCAACTTACTTAATAATTCCACCTCCTAAAGTGTGTAACTCTATTACTAGAGCACAGCTGGCTTAATGTTTTCTTAAGAAGAGTACTTAAGTCCCTAACAGATGTGTGGCTTAGGTCCTAGCTGAAGCTTGAGCTTCACACTTAACATTAGGAATTTAATGTACAGTTCATCTTTCATGTGTTTTCCTTATAAAAGAACATGTCAGTACAGTGAATTTTCACTAATTTGTACTACATTAATTCAGAACATATGGCATGCCTCCTAATTCGGGCTGTGAAACATATGCATGTGAAACTGCGTAACTGATTTGTGTTGAATAAAATCAAGAACAAAGCAGTAAAGTTCTGAGTGGACAGAACTTTCCTTACTCCCTTCCTCCAGCCTGCCCAGTCACCCCCGTGCTCTCTGACTCATCCAATGGTGCCCCCATCGAGGGTGCAGTGAGGGACACCAGCCTGAGGGACACCAGCTGCTTGGACTTCTGCTCCCTCCCCTTGACTCCCCCTGGGCATACAGCTCTCCTGTGTGGCCCCTGCGTTCCCTCCCCCACCCCGCAGGCCCCATCCTCTCACTGGGGAGGTTGCAGTAGTTTTGCTAACTGACTTGACACCAGTCTCGCGTTTTCAGCCTCCTTTCTTTCCATAATCGCATCCCCTTCTGCATACTCTGCTTCCTGTCCAGTCTAAAATCAAACACTGGAACTCTTTTCCAACATCATTTTTCACCTTTCTCTCACCTCTCCCTGTCTGATCCCCACTGGCAAGCTCTGAACGTTACTCTCTCTGTAAAGCCTCACCTGACCCGCTGGTCCCTGTGTAGACTTGACTGATGTCTCCTTATTCCCCTAGATCCCCCGCACACCTCGATTTCTTTATCATAGTTCACCATTTCTTCCTCCCTTACTAGCCCCTGGCCTCTCTGGAAGGCAGTTTTATGGTCTTGTGGATATCAGTGTCTCCAGTGCCTGCAACAGTTCGTTAAATGTATGTTTGATGAATGTTTACTGATGATAATCCAAAATAGGCTTGGCACCTATAGTACAGTGGTTATAGTGCCAGCCACATACTCCAAGGCTGGTGGGTTTGAACCAGGCCCAGGCCAGCTAAAATAACAATGACAACTGCAATAAAAAATTGTTGGGCATTGTGGCAGGTGCCTGTAGTCCCAGTTACTTCAGAGGCCTGAAGTAAGAAAATCACTTAAGTCCAAGAGTTGGAGGTTGCTGTGAGCTATGACACCACTGTACTCTACCCAGAGCAACAGCTTGAGGCTCTGTCTCAAAAAGAAGAAAAAAGAAAAAACCCCACAAAATAGCTGCTGTCAATTGAGGTGCTTATGCATTATGCCAAGTTCATCATATAATCTCATTGAATCCTCACAGCAACCCCATGAGGTATAGACCAGGAAACTAAAGTCTATAGGGGTTTAGCGGCTTGCCCACAGTAGTATCATAGTATAGACAGTATAGTGTCAGGGCCCAGAGAACTATAATTCAAATATTACAGGTCTTCTTAGAATTAGTGAGAAGCTGACTCCTAATGGTGCTACTTTATTACAAGTTAAGTAGTTTAAGTCTGGTCTGGAGATTCCAGGAATTTTAGCTTTGAGACTGGGGACTACTAGGACTTGGGGGACTCTGTGCATGTCACTTTTATCCAAACTTCTTGTCATTTGGGGATAGGAAAATGGTCCCTTTTGCTTTAATTAGATTTTGACAATTGATGTGGGATTCATAAAAGGTTAAGGACTAATAGAAAATTATTTCTATGGAAAATTATTCTCCAAAACCTGATGACTAATTTACAAATGAACATCTAAAACACAACCTTTTCATAAAGTTGCTATCATGTGTTCTGATAACTTGACTAAATGAAATGAATGAAAATGATTCACCTTAGCAAGTAGGTTTGTTAAAAGTGGTACTTTTCTTTAGACTCTATAAATAGCCATTCCCTTTACCTCTTGCATGGAAAACTACCAGTGTTATGGATTGAATGTTTGTTCCTTCAAAATTCATGTGTTGCAACCCTAACCTCCAAAGTGATGTTAGGAGGGCATGTAGCCTGGTAGGCGTAATTAGATGAGAGGGGAGCCCCGTGATGGGATTACTATGTTTATAAGAAGAGGTAGAGAGACCAGCGTTTCCCACCCCAAGAGAGGATACAGCTGTCTGGGAGCCAGGGGAGAGCCTTCATCACTCTCACCAGGATCCAAATTATAGTCACATTATTTTACTTCTTCCTCATTTTTCGTAGAGGATCTCACTTTGTTGCCCAGACAGAAGTGCTGTGGCATCAACATAGATCACTGAAACCTCACATTTCTGGGCTCAAGGGATCCTTCCGCCTCAGCCTTCAGAATAGTTGGAACTACAGGTGTGCATTACCATACCTGGCTAATTTTTTTTTTTTTTTTTGCTGGGTTGGGGAGTTGAGATGCTGTGTCGCCATGTTGCCCAGGATGGTCTTAAACTCCTGGGCTGAAATGATCCTCCTGCTTTAGCCTCTCAAAGTGGTAGGATTACAGGCACCATGCCTTGCCTAATTTTTTTTAAATAATTCGTTTGCCGAATTCTACATAGGAAAATATATGGTAACTTTTCCAAATCAAAGTAGGGGATATTTTGTACCATTTTGTATCTGTCCTCTGTCCCCCTCACCAGTTAAGTGTTCCGGCCTTTTAAGTGGGTGTGTTGAAAATTGTTGTTAATTTGTGCTGAAATTATGTTTTGAAATAAGCTGAAAATGTGGGTCCCAGCTGGAAAACAGCCAGATTTCTAAGCTTAGGGGGGGAAAGGACCATGTTTCTATCCCTATCACTTAACATTTGATGCCTTGAATGCATTTGGTGCTCAGTAAAAGCGTGTTGTTGAGCAATGATAGGAAATTTACAATCTAAATTTTTTGCCTAAAATTTTCACCTAATTGATTTCTCTAGGAAAGAATTTTCATTAAGTTTTATACATTAATAGGTTTTTTTTTTCCCTTCACTGCGTCCTTAATTTCGATTTAGGGACACGCTGGTGTTTCTCCCTGCACCTTCTGGGTGCAGGTGGGCACCTAATTGACTGCATGTTAGTTTGATCTTTGGCTTTCCTTTCTTCACTTTGTTAACAGCTAAGTAGCTTCTGTGACAGCTTAGAGTTGAATAGTGGTATTTGGGGAAAATTGAAGGAAAAATCTTACTAGCCCATCAGAATATTCAGTTACATTAATGTGACTTGCTGAAATCTTGTAGTTCCACAATCACCTTAAGGCCTAATTCTCGGTATTTCACCTTTAATGGTTGTCAAGGGGATTTTAAACACAGGGGCCCATTTGTACAAAGTAGCTCTTGGTGAAAAGAAGAGAAGCACTGCCAAAAAGAGATATAATCTTGCTGGAGAATTTCCAGAGAAGGTTACAGAAGTCATCTCCGCCTTTTCTGGAAAATGTCCACTGTGCTCTAAGGAGCTGTAGTAGTAGAACAGCACCTTCCTGTTGACAGGCAGCAAAAAGCCCAGAGCAGAGCACCAGCCTGACACTGCTCAACCTGGTAACTTGGCAAGTCATGAGCAGCTCCACCTAGTAAAAATACTGCTTAACTCCTTTCTATCCGGTGGATTGACAAGATGATGACCCAAAAGATGGAAGAAAAGTACAGTATTTGTTTTTCATAATACAATAAGCTGTTGTTCTTATTATCAGAAACATCTGGAATCTGACAATCTTAAAACTTAAGTAGGCTCGGCGCCTGTGGCTCAAGCCACTAAGGCGCCAGCCACATACACCTAAGGTGGCGGGTTCGAATCCCCAACCCAGGCCCGCCAAACAACAATGATGGCTGCAACCAAAAAATGGCCGGGCATTGTGGTGGGTGCCTGTAGTCCCAGCTGCTTGGGAGGCGGAGGCAGGAGACTCGCTTGAGCCCAGGAGATGGAGGTTGCTGTGAGCTGTGATGCCATGGCACTCTACTCAGGGGGACAGCTTGAGGCTCTGTCAAAAAAAAAAAAAAAAAAAAACTTAAGTAGTCTCCCTTCCTTTTATGAGGAAGGAAAGTGGCAAGGAAATGAATTATGGGAACTTATTATATTAAAGCCTTAGAGTCATAATAGATTTATAGATTTATCCCAGTTATCTCTGCCTACTCATCTATCACACTATAAAATGAGATTTGGCATTTATAATTCTGGCTCTGGAATACTTCAAGATCATAAAATGGTTCTCAGTCATCAAAGATTATGTTTTATTCAGGAAGGTTATATTTGGTATATTTCATAATTTTCTTACCCTTTGAAAACTGGTCTCTGTATGAGATGTGTGATCCTTTGAAGTGAAATGGAACATTAGACTGATCAAAACAGTATCTTCATAACCTGAGTAGTCTGGATAAATAAATGTTTACTGGGAAGCAGATTCAGACTACTATGAAAATGAAGAGTAGTTAAAACCTTCAAGAATAGAATCATAGTTCAGACTATTTCTTTGCAACTATTTCTGTAAACCTTCCTTTACAGTTATAGAACAAGGGCTTGGCGCCCATAGCACAGTGGTTACAGTGCCAGCCACATACACCAAGGGTGGCGGATTCGAATTCCACCTGGAGTAAATGTGTAGTAATTCTTCTCTCCCCTTCCTTTCCCTGCCCCCCCCCCTTTTTTTGAGACAGAGTCTGACTCATTCACCCTAGGTTGAATGCTATGGCATTATAGCTCACTCTTGGGCTTAAGCAATCCTCTTGCCTCAGCCTCCTGAATAATTGGGACTATAGGCACCCACCACAACACACGGCTGTTTTTAGAGACAGGGTTGTGATCTTGCTCAGGCTGGTCTCAAACGAGCTTAGGCAATCCATCTGCCTTGGCCTTACAGAGGGCTAGGATTACAGGCGTGAGCCACTGGGCCTGGTCATAATAATTTCATTTTAATTGTATGCTTATAACCATGATTTCTGTAGCCAGTCACTTCTATACGAATATTTAAAGGTTATGCCCTTGGCCCCCCATTTTTCCACTGTTATGAATATATTGTTATGACAATCTTTTTTTTTTTTTTTTGAGACAGAGCCTCAAGGTATCCCTCTGCGTAGAGTACCGTGGCATCACAGCTCACAGCAACCTCCAGCTCCTGGGTTCAAGCGAGTCTACTGCCTCTGCCTCCCAAGTAGCTGGGACCACAGGCGCCCGCCACAAAGCCCGGCTATTTTTTGGTTGCAGCTGTCGTTGTTGTTTTGGCGGGCCTGGGCTGGATTCAAACCCACCACCTTAGGTGTATGTAGCTGGTGCCTTAGCCACTTGAGCCACAGGCACCAAGCCTTGTTATACAGATCAATCTAATGCACACCTGCTTTTTTTCCTTAGTATAGATTTCTAGAAGTGGGCTTGAATATACTTAATTTTAAAGCTTTTTAAAAGTAACCTTTTAAAAAAAGTTTAGTTTATATTTTTTAATAACATTTCATACCAGAGGCTTTTTATACTGCCTCAGACAGAAACTTCATCAGATGATTATTGGTCATTTCCCATTCCTCACTTCCTGAAGCAACCACTCATCTACTTTCTGTCTCTGTGGATTTGCCAGTTCTGGACATTATAAATGAAATTTTTATACAGTCATTTGTATCTGGATTCTTCTATGTAACAATGTTTTCCAGTATCTGTTGTTGCAAATATCAGTACTTCACTCTTTATAATGGCCAGTAATAGGCCATTGTGTGGCTGTACCCCATTTTATTCATTCATTCCTCAGTTAATGGACTTTTTGACTATTACAAATAATATTGCTATAAATATTTGTGTACAGGTTTGGGGTTGAAGTTTGTTTTCATTTATCTTGGGTATATACCTAAGGGTGGAATTGTTGGGTCATGTGGTAGCTCTGTGTTTCACTTTTTTTGAGGACCTGCCGAACTGTTTTCCACAGTAGATGTACCATTTAACAATCCTACCACTAGTGAACATATGAACATTTTAATTTCTCTGTATTGTCACCAACGTTCGTTATTGTCTGTCTTTATGATTATAGCCATCCCAGTGGGTCTTTTATTTTTTTATTTTTATTTCTGAGACAGTGTCTCACTCTGTTGTCCAGGCTAGAATGCGATGATATCAATCTACTTCACCACAACCTCAAACTCTTGGGTTTAGGCAATCCTCCTGCCTCAGCCTCCCAAGTAGCTGGGACTACAGGAACCTACCACAACACCTGCCTGATTTTTCTACTGTTAATAGACACAGTCTTGCTCTTGCTTAGGCTAGTCTCGAACCCCTGAGCTCAAGTGATCCTCCTGCCTTAGCTTCCCAAGTAGCTGGGACTGCAGGTGCCCAATGCCTGGCTAATTTTTCTACTTTTAATAGAGATGGAGTCTTACCCTTGCTCAGGCTGGTCTCAAACTCCTGAGCTCAAGTGATCCTCCTGCTTCAGCCTCTGGGATTACAGACATGAGCCAGCACCCCAGCTCCCGGTGGGGTTTTGTTTTTTTTTTCTTGAGACAGAGTCTTACTATGTTGCCCTAGGTAGAGTGCTGTGGCATCACAGCGCTCAGCAACCTCAAATTCATGGGCTTAAACGATTCTCTTGCCTTAGGCTCCCGAGTAGCTGGAACTACAGGGATCCGCCACAATGCCCGGCTACCAGTGGGTCTTTTTAAAAGAGAAAAGGCCAGAGCTGTTTTGGCAGCACTACTTCACTGACCTTGCAGGTGTGACAATCACAGGAGTATCACCTATGCTGAGGTTCTCAGTGGTGTCACTTGGCTGTTTCTGAGCTTTTAGAAAAGAGAAAACTGTTTAACTCCCTGCTTCTCCTGCCAGAGCAGTGGGGTGCAGTTCTGTAAGGAGCCTGCTGGGTCATCTGTCAGCACCGGAAGGTCTGTTGAAGCCCAGAGTGAGTAACTGATGTCCTTTGTGGATTCAAGTTGCTTTTATGCTTTTTTTTTTTTTTTTGAGACAGCCTCAAGCTGTCGCCCTGGGTAGAGTGCTGTGGCATCACAGCTCACAGCAACCTTCAGCTCCTGGGCTTAAGTGATTCTCTTGCCTCAGCCTCCCAAGTAGCTGGGACTACAGGCACTTGCCACAATGCCCTGCTATTTTTTGGTTGTAGTTGTCATTGTTGTTGGGTAGGCCTGGGCTTGATTCGAATCCACCAGCTCTGGTGTATGTGGCTGGTGCCTTAACCACTTGAGCTACAGGTGCTGAGCCTCAGTTGCTATTTTGAAACAGAAATTTATAGAATCTCTTAAACTGAAAAATTTCCATGCTGGTAGGTATCATAAGAATAGCAATTGTTTTTTTCTTTTATAGGAAAAAAACCCCAACTATCTTTCTTGGGTGTACTATGAGATAAAGACTGGAGAGGTTTGTGGTTTTCATTTTAGTAGGTGACAAAGTTCGTTGCAGATCATAACCTGCCAAACGAGATAGCTTTAAGAGGTACTTAAAACATCAACTGTGTGGCGATTCCCACAGAGCAAAAAATTTGGACCAACTCCAAGGTAATTTAACTTTTGTATGCTACTTAATAGTAAGTAATGTGACCTACTCTTCCTGGAGTGCCTGGAAATTTTCTGATTTTAGCACTGAAAGTTTCATATCCCAGGAAACAAAAAAAAATTTAAAAACCAGGACAGTTGGCCACATTAACTCGAGTAAACTCGGGAGTTAACTAAATGGCTCTATTTATTTGTATGACCAAGTTGCTTAAAATTTCCAAAATTTTATCATCTAGGAAATAAGGATAATTTCTTGAGTTTTTGAAAAGACTCTGTAGGTACACAAATATGTACTCAATAAATGTTAGATCCCTTGTTTCAGGCCAGTAATAAAAATGTTGTATTGTTTTCATAACCAAATTTTATACTTTAGAAATGAGACTTTTCATTTCTCTTCTGAGTTCCAGTTAAAGCAAGGTAGGGAACATGTAGTAACCAAAAAGAAGGCTAGTAAGGGGAAGGAGAGTTGAATTTTAAGACGACTTCTTCCAGCCAGCTGTGGTGGCTCATTTCTGTAGTCCCACAACTTGGGAGGCTGAGGTGGGTGCACTGCCTGAGCTCACAGGTTCGAGACCAGCCTGAGCCAGAGTGAGTCCTCATCTCTAAAAAATAGCTAGGTGTTGTGGTGGGCACCTGTCATCCCAGCTCCTTGGGAGGCTGAGGCAAGAGAATTGCTTAAGCCCAAGAATTTGAGGTTGCTGTGAGCTGTGACACTACGGTACTCTACTAAGGGCTACAAAGCAAGACTATGTCTTAAAAAAAAAAAAAAAAAAGAAGAAGAAGACGACTTCTTCTTCCAGCCCCACTGACTTTACTACTTTATTGAGTAACAAATTACCCTACAAATTTAGCAATTTAAAATGCAGAAACATGTATGGTTTCTGAGAGGCAGGAATCCCAGAGAGGATTGGTGGGTGGTTCTGGCTCAGGGCTTTCCTGAGGTTGCAGCGGTCACCCACTGGCCTCTGAAGCTGACTGGGCCGGTAGATCTGTGCTCATTCATACGGCCCTTTCAGAAAGCCTTTTTCATGCCACATTGGATGCTCTCCCTCGAACTCCCCACAGCCTGGCAGCTGGCTTCCCCCAGAGCTAAGTTATCCAAGAAACAGGCACAATAGGCCAGCCAACCAAGGTGAAAGCCGCCACATCTTTTATCACCCAGTTGCAGAAGTAGCCTACTGTTCCCTTTTGCTGTATTCTGTTGGTCTCAGACACAACCGTGGTTCAACACAGGAGGGTACTACATGAGGGTATGAGTATCTGAAGGAGGAGACTTGGGGCCCTTCTCAGAGGCTACCTCCCATAGATACCAAATTCCTTTGAGGAAAGCTCAAGACCATATAGTCCAAGTAGTGGAACTAAATCAGGGGGAGGTGGCTCGGCTCAGGACTGAGGAGAATGGAAGCCAGAGCCCCTTCTCTCAGCCAGTGACCAGGCTCTTCCCACTGCCCACCTTACCTCCTTCCAAGATGTATACAGGATCGCCTGTGGCCAATTTTGTGCCGTGATGTTGCAGCAGCCACTCAGCAACATCCCCGTTCAGTTTGACGTGATTAAACAAGTAGTTGATAAATTCCTTCTTTGTACCAAGAACAGCTGCTGGGGATTGCAGGGAGCACGATAGGTGTTCCCCCTGTCTGTCCTCAGCGAGCTTTACCAAGGTGGCCACCGCTGACTCTTGGCTCAGGAGGTGGTGATAGGTGGTAGGGTCCCCCCTACTAGCAAATGGTGGTATTTTTACAACTTTTCAGAATGAGAAAAGAGCTTACTCTGCTTAATGCATGCTGGCATGCTGGTTATCTATGATGTATACTATGTAACACAGTGTTTGAAAAACATGAGAACCGATCTCTCCCCTATTGCTGTTTTATTTCAGCTTGAGAGATAGTTTGAAAGGTGATGATTTTCCCTCCTAGCTGTGAAGTTAGGGAGTAAGAAGAGAATTTGTTGGAATTAAAGAAAAACAAAAACAAAAAAGCTTGTTCTTAAGACCACTGTCCAAGTCTAGGCTCTGTCAGTGTAATACAGTTACATGGATACAACTGGGTGACAAAAACCACAAGGCTGCGGAGGATTTTGTTAGAGTCCAAAAGCCAATTTATACATATAGCAGTGGTTCCTAAAGCATGCTGCTCCTCAGAATTACCTAAGGAACTTGCAAAAAGGCAGATTTCACAGAATTTCTAGGAGTGGGTCCTGGAAAGCTGTTTTTTAGAGCTCCTAGGTGATACTCAGACTGGATAGATTTGGGAACCCATTGATAAGAAAGCGTTCATGGTCTTACCGGCAGCCCACAATCTGTCAGGCACAGATTCAGTCTCTGGAGGTACAAGTGGGTACATCACAGGTTTTGCCCTTGAAGAGCTTAGAGCCTAATGAGGATGTGGACAAATGAACTCATAATTACAGTGCAGATGATAATCACAACTCTTAAATAATAAGCTTGTAGTGTTATCGCTGATTGAGATATGGCGGAAGTGATCAAAGTATGAAAATCAGGTTAAAGAGGATTGCTGCCCTTTTACTTCCTGTGTAAGGTCTTAATAGCTTGCTTGCCAAGCACACCAAGCATCTTAGGTGAACACAACAACTGTTATTTTTTTTTTCTTCATGATAATGTCATTTAAAACCATGTTAATTCTTTATCTGATTCTCATAGGTAAAGTTAGGTGAATTTAAATAATACTAATACGTATTGTCATCATCATCTTCATAATAAATACATGAAAATACTCCCTTGAAAGACCTTACTGGATATTCTAAAAGTGGTTGGCCATAGAGTAGGTGACCTGGGTTCAAATTCTGGCTGTACCCAGGCTCTGTGACCTTTTGCAACTCAGCCCCCTCTTCAGTTAATAGTAAATAAGTAAATGTATGTACCATCTACCGTGTATCACTACAGGTACAAAAGGGACATTAGATAAAGAAGTACTACTTATCCTCCACATAGGACAGACACTAATCTGCTCTTTCACTTATAGAGAAGTAAGTGACATTCCAGAGAAATTTATCTAGAGTCTTTTACACATCCCCAGATTCTCAAGTATCATTATGGCATGTTATTCCATACAAATAGTGAATAGCAGAGCTGTGAGGTACCGGTGTGGGCACCGGCCTTAGAAGGAACTCTGTGCTGTAGTAAAACTCTTTCATAAACATTGAACACAGAAGTGATCAGTGCCAAAGGTCTTTGGAATTATAATAATAAAAACATTTTGCAGCATTTACTGTTCACTATTCTAATATTTTACATGTATTGACTCATTTAATCACATAAGGAAGAGTTACTATAATTACCCTTTTTTTTACTATCTAGGAAACTAAGGAATAAAACAGTAAATAATTTGCCCAAGGTTACATAGCTAGTAAGTGGTAGAGCTGGGGTTTGGACCTAGGCTTGCTTGTGTGTGCTCTTAACTATTGCTACCCCAAAGTGATTGACCTACAGGTGTCTTTGTACACTGCTTGCTTCTTTAGTTTTTAATGAGGCAGAGGGCAAGTCTGTCTCTGTCACTGTCCCTTACTACTAGCATACTACTTTGTGCATAGTAGATACTCATTAAATACAGTAGAACCTCCGTAGCTGACCACCTGCCTACCTTGACCACCTCCTTAAGTTGACCTAATGAATCCTCATAGGCAGGACATGCACCACATGTAGTCAGTAGACCTTCCTTCTATTGACCAGTTTGTTACATTCCCTTGTGTGGTTGAGTGCTACATTTGTGGATGCAGTCACCTGCCTTTGGAATGGCTGGTAACATGAAGAGCAAGCAGTCATTCTGAGAATCACTGTGTGTACCAAAGTAAAACCAGGGCGACCCATTTCCTGCACTTGATGAATCTTTTACCCTGCTTCACTACAGCTTTGTGGGTTTAGATTAATTATTGTCAGTAAATTTATTTTTGAGAGTAGAATTCTAAGTCCATCTGCGGCAGTCTGGCCTTCACCCACCAGCAAGAGCATTCTTTGTGTGAATTATTGTTCTCTTTTACCAAATGACAGAGTGTACTTCCCCCAAGTAAAAATTACTGCCAGTTCTTCTTATGATTTCAGATGAAAATTAAGTTAGCAGCTTTCAGATACTTAAACTCTACGACAGTAATTTACTACAGTAGTGAGCACCCTCCAAATGTTTTTTTATGGGGATTGGTGTGTTAGGGTTCTTGTCCTAAAGGTTAAACTCTGCTGAGAGCTGGGGGAAAGAACTTTGAACTTGATGGTACACATTCCTTTTGCTGTGAATAAAAATTCCCGTAGATTAAATTTTTTTTTTTCTTTTTGAGACTGAGTCTCACTCTTTTTCCTAGGCTAGAGTGCCATGACATCAGCCTGGCCTCAAACTCTTGGGTTCAAGTGACCCTCCTATTCTGCCTCTTGAGCAGCTGGGACTATAGGCACCCACAACACTCGGCTAATTTTTCTATTTTTAGTAGAGATGGGGTCTCACTTTTACTGAGGCTGGTCTTGAACACCTCAGCTCAAAGGATTCTCCTGCCTCAGCCTCTCAGAGTGCTAGGATTACAGGTGTGAACCACCACACCTGGCCCCCTAGAATAGAAATGTAAAATTGTGTTACTCTCCCCTTGCCCCTGTTGAAAAAGTATTCTACATATAAATTTTTTAGATTAAGCATATTAATATATTTCCCTTCCCTTCAAGACTAGAACAAGACATCTGTCTCTGGAAAATTCCCTTGAATATTAAGGGGTGCGTGCGTGCGTGTGTGTGTGTGTGTGTGTGTGTGTGTTTTGTTTCTTTTAATGGTTTCACACCTTACAAAATGCCTTTACTTATGATATTGTAGATAAGAGTTCCACATCACTAGCATTGAGGAAATTTTTTCTAAGGAAATGCCTTCTGTAACTAGGATTTAATTCATGTTTTAAGAAGCTGCCATTGCGGGTGCCTGTGTGCCATTTCCCCTCCTTTTTATTTTTTAATAGCAGTTATCACCAGTAAATAGTTATCATATTTGAAGAGTTTGGGCTCTAACTAAGAAGGCACAGAGTATGTTCCACGATGCCTGAACCCAGAAGTGTCCAGTCCTATAAAAGGTGAAGTTGCTGTATATAAAATGAGTTGTTCAGACAGCAAAGCTGTAAGAGACTGGGGGCTGGGGTGAGAAGGGGAGAGGAAGAGGGAGGCTTTATAACATCCAGTCTGGGCCTTGGTGAAAGAGTTGGAAATAAGACATGGGCGAGTAGGGAGGAAGGAGACCACAGGGGCTCATTGGTGGCTGGGTCACTCTCCACTGCTTTAGAAGGATGCCTTTTCCAGCAAGGGCTAAAGTAATGCTGTTTAATTAACGGATGGCTGCAAAGGTGTGGGAAACAGAGGGTTTTCTTTTGACTATTTAATCTTAGCTTTGTACAAGGGAATTACTGATTATTGCAACATTTTATTTTATTTTATTTTTTGAGACAGAGCCTCAAGCTGTCCCCCTGGGTAGAGTGCTGTGGCATCACAGCTCACAGTAACCTCCAACTCCTGGGCTCAAGCAAGTCTCTTGCCTCAGCCTCCCAAGTAGCTGGGACCACAGGCACCCGGCTATTTTTTTGGTTGCAGCCATCGTTGTTGTTTGGTGGGCCTAGGCTGGATTCGAACCCACCACCTTAGGTGTATGTGGCTGGCACCTTAGCCACTTGAGCCACAGGTGCCGAGCCTATTGCAACATTTTAAAAGCACCTCCCAGATTGTCCATTATGTTAGAATGAGGTGGTTTCACCTTTAACCATGGAGCTCACCGTGGCAGTGCTTTGTGGATAGAACATCAGTGCCTCCCTGGTTTTTGCAGTTACTTATCTAAGACCCCAAATAGGGCTGTGTTCTTTTTCTCCAAGTATGATGTATGGTAGGAAAAAATGACTTTATTGGAGTATTAACAAGCATTTGTTAAGCCCTTAGAATGGAGGTTTAAAAGCACAGGAATTCTATGGGGGTGGGGGGCAGTAAATACAAATTCTTAGCTCGTTAGGATGACAGTACACAGATGTACCACCCTTGCTGAGCCAAGAGCTAATCCAGAGCTATTTATTTAAATGCCAGCATTGTGGAGGGATTCTGTTGTCAGGTTGCTTTCATCTCTGAAAGCTTGTTAGTACTTGGCTGTTCTTTCCCTTATGTCTTTATGTCACCATTTTGTGTTTTAACATTCCTGAGCAGGGTGTGGTTATTTTTTTCCTTCCCTCTGGGAGCTGATTTTCTCAATCTAGAAAAACCTTTTTTAAACTCAAGATCAGTATTGACTACCAAATTAAAGCACCATTTAGTTTTTTGTTATTTTGTGTAATTGGCAGCCAGCTTACAGAGTGTTCCCATGCCTGCTTAACACAAGTTGACTGCTAAAAGGGATGGATGGATATGAGAAAAGAGAATAAATATGCAGGGAACTAGCCTGGCCCCTGGGGGGGGGTTCATAAACTCAGGTCAGTTGACGCATTTCTGGGTGAATTCTGACAATTAAAATAGAATAGTTGTTACGCTAGATAGTAGTTAAATTTCTGCAAATAAACACATTTTTAAACCCAAAGGACTGGTTTCATAGGAAAGGGAGCTTTTAAAACAAGCTGACCTCTACATACTGATGTTACCCTAGAAGCCAGAAAAACCAAGACTTGACCTTACAGCTCTTTACTGCTTTAGAATCAGTGAACGGTCTGATTGTGAGGTTAGGAAATAAACTTTGTTTACTATAATTCGTGTATCAACTCTTTAATGACATTTTTAAAGATCCTAGTACT
Organism: Galagoides demidoff; assembly: GCA_963574575.1. Taxonomy (NCBI): domain Eukaryota; kingdom Metazoa; phylum Chordata; class Mammalia; order Primates; family Galagidae; genus Galagoides; species Galagoides demidoff. Next base: position 44,607 of record CAUYQV010082412.1, read on the forward strand.
TCTGATTTGCTGGGCATCTTTCTTATCTCTTTTTCCTGTTGCAGGTAGAAATGGCCAAGCGATGACTAGCATTTGCGCTCTGAGACCTGTGTGTAACTGTCACTGTGGTTTCCTCTCATCATCCCCAGCAGTGGAGCTGCTCTCATGCCATTGTTGCTACCCCACCCGGTTCCAGGGGCAGAGGAGGGGACTGATGTGCTGTAAAGCTTATTGTAGTGTCTTTTTTCATTGTAGTGTTCCAGCAATGCTGCCTGTTACTAGTTCATAGTGAGCACCAGTGTTTACTTAACCTCCCCCATGTGATTCACCCAGGCCATATGCTGTTCCTGAAGGCAGCTAACTGGGGAAAGTAGACACAGATTTTCTGCCTGAGCAGGGCTCTCTTGGGGGCTTTGTTTTTTGCACTCTGTTCCGTTCATGTCAGTATTTCCAGGTTTCTGTATTTCCTACTGTGGTTGTTTTGATCTTTCTCTTGAATTCAGGTTTAGGGATCCTAAAACACTTAGTAAATATGGCAGGAACTAGCCTGGGGACACAGAACTAATCTTTGGTGTATATATGGGGACATGATTCAGATGGAGGTATGCTAAACTCTTAATACTGGACATGTCCCCTCTTCAGCTGTCCTTATAAATGGAGGGTAGTTTATAAAGAGAATGGCTGGCCCAGGTCAGTTTTTTTCATGGTGAGATACTTTAAAATGAGACATATAATAACCAAAAACATTCCATACTTTCACAGTGGGAAGTGACTCAACTGTGTTTATCTTTTGGAAAATGTACACTAAAGAGAAATTCTTTAAAATCTAATAACTGCCTTTATTCAGTTTTTACTGTTATCATTTTCTGCATGTGGCTCTGGAACTAGTGAATAGCTTTAGGATATTGTTGTGGCTTTTCATTGGGTCCTATTACTATTCTTTGTCATGACCTACGACCTTGGGAGTCCCCCTCTGTTGAGTATAGGTCAGAGACTCCTAGTTAAAGAGAATGGAATGCTTTGGCGTGGTGTCGTTGGGGACTGGATCGTGGGAGGTGCTGACCATCCCAGCCATGTCTCCTGTTCTGTCAATGTGAGGGGAACCAGCCAGATTGAAGAATGGCTAATTCTTTTGCTGCATGTAGGACCAAAGCTCCTCTCCACCGGGCCAGTGCCTGGGCTTGGTCCCTGCTAGTACAATTGTACAGAGCAGCTGTGTTCTCACTTGGCCCGGCTCACCCAAGCTGCCTATAGGGTGATTCGGATTATTGAGAGTGATGTCACTGGCACACACAGCCTGGAGATGGAGACTGCAGCAGTCATGTCAGCTGCAGACCTGGCAGTGTGGTTGGGCAGCTTGTACAAAGTGGAGTCATGCCGTTCCCTTGACACCAGGTCACTAGGCAGAGTGTCAGGAGTTTTGCACAGCCCTGTGCCCTCCTGTTCCTTTAGGAAAATACAAAAGCATATAGCTCAGCCCACAGACCACTCAGCAAGTGCCCAATTTACCCAGCAGGGCAGATGGGCCCAGCCAGCAATGAAGAATTCATTTGCTGATACCTCTGTGCTATTAATGCAGCTTAGCAGATGAAGCCCAGCAAGGGAGATGAGAATGAAAAGGGCACACTGTTGGCGGCAGGGGGGCAGGGAGGTATGGTGGCAGTATGAGCAGTTAAGGATTGGCACCCTCCTCTGTTGCCAGCCTGTTTGCCACATGCTGTCCACAAGATGTGCTGTGTGATTGACCTCTATCCACTAGTGAGAACAGGCGGGGAGCTGAGCAGGTACTGGGGAACTGAAGGCCTCCCACGGTGCTGCCCACTCCTGTCCTGGCCTCTGGCCTTTGAGCATGCCAAACCTGCCCTGGCTAAGGACCACTGTACTCCCCTGTCTCTCCCTGGATGGACACATGGCTTACACTCACCATCGAGGCCTCTACCTGTTGCTGCCTTCTCAGGCAATCTCTATTTTTTTTTAAAATAAATCCCCACTCCATGACTACCCCCTTTCCTCTGCTTTACTTTTTCTTACAAACAGTTGTTCCTCATGTCATACCATGTATGTGTGCATTTCTGTCTGTAATTAATACATGTTTATGGTCCCGGAATCCCAGGGGCTTAGGGCCTCAGTGCCTGGCACATAGCAGGCACTTGGGAAGCATGTGGTGTGAATGAAAAAGTGAATGCACGGTATCCAGGGACCCTAGATACGTGACTGGCTAGACAGAAAGAAATATGGCATCATGTTGAGGAAATGATGAAAGGAAACCTTTGGTGGAGATGTCTCTTGGTAACCTGTATAAAAACAAACAACCTTGTTTTAGAAGATTATAGTACATGTCCAGTATGTGTCCAGTTGTAGGTGTGGTAGAGAGAAGTTTAGGGAAAATATTTAACATATCAGTCCAGCCCAGAATCAGGCCTGGGATACATGGGTCAGGACTCGCCTGATGAGGGGCCTGTGCTCCAGGGCTGGCCTGTGCCCACCTCTTGTCCCTTCTTATCCACAGATATTCCAGAAACAACAAGCAGCTCTTTGAAAGATTATTGTCACCGTTATTTCCCACGTCTGTTATTTCAGAGAACAGTTTTACTAGCTGTTTCAGGATGTTTCTAAGTTTGTGAAAAGTTCTTTAAACCTAACAATTCTTTTTTTTTTTTTTTTTTTTTTTTGGAGACAGAGTCTTACTTTGTCACTTTTGGTAGAGTACCAAGACATCACAGCTCACAGCAACCTCCAACTCCTGGGCTCAAGTGATTCTCTTGCCTCAGCCTCCCAAGTAGCTGAGACTACAGGCACCTGGCTATTTTTAGAGATGGGGTCTTGCTCTTATTCAGGCTGGTCTCGAACTCCTGAGCTTCAGGGGTCCTCAAACTTTTTAAACAGGGGGCCAGTTCACTGTCCTTCAGACTGTTGGAGGGCCGGACTGCGGGTCCGGGACGAGTTAGCTGGTAAGCAGGACAGGCAGCTGCAGCAAAAACACCCAGAGGGCCGGATAAATGTCCTCAGCGGGCCATGGTTTGAAGACCCCTGGTAGGTGATCTGCCTGCCTCGGCCTCCCAGAGTGCTAGGATTACAGGCGTGAGCCACCGTGGCCAGCCAACTTAAGAATTTTTAAGCTGAGAAGAAATACAGTCTAAGAACAGAACAGGTGCACCGTTTTTGACAAAACTCATTTCTTACTGTGTGCTTTCATAGAGAAGACATTTCATTTTATAAAGACTCTGCCAGCTACCACCGGGCCTCTGAGATGGGTTTAGATTCAGATTGTTTGGGACAGATGGCTTGTAACAGGATTCTTCAGCATCTCCAAATACTGGATTCCACAGTCCCTTTTGGTAGCCTGCTGCTGGTGTAGTACTCTTGGACTGAAAGTTTGCCTTATGTTTCATCAAGCTGCTTTTCTGTTGCTGTGATGTTAGCCTAGATTCTCAAGTTGGACTGTGTCCTAGACTGTTGTCCTTGGAGTAGGTCATTTATCAAAATTTCTGGGCTGCCTTGTTTTTTCCCCCATCCATAATTTCTCCCTCCTCACCCCTACCCCACCTGTCTGAATTCTGTCATTTTTACACATTTCTTCACCTTTGTTTCCAGCCCTCTGAGAAACCTCTTAGTTAAAAAATAGAATGATTGATTCTAATGTTGATTTTGTTCAGTATATTCCTGATGCGTCCCTACCCCAGGAGATGTGCTATATACCCTTGGGAGAGTGCCCACACCCATCCCTCTCTCGCCTCCCCTTTCTCCCCTATTTCCTTCTCCCTCTCCCTCCCCCATCTTGCACTGAATTGTTTTTCTCTTACGCGGGCCAGAACACTGTTATTTGAATTTTATTTTTATGGCATGATATTAAATGTATACATGCAGCTTGTGTTACTGTGTGCCATTCTGACAGCTACTTCCTTGTAAACTGGACTTCATTTTGGTTTACTGCACCTGCTTCTGTTCCCTATGATGAATGTCTTGTTTCTTCTGGGTCACCAGCTTAATCCTTTATGTTTCTTTTGCACACGTAGTGCTCGATATTTTTGTGTTTAATTAGTATACTCCTTTTAATGATGTATTTCACATTAGGTAGTGCCTCTGATAAGCTCTTCTCCTGAGATACTGTCAGCTCCCCCCTCCTTCTACTGGTCCCCCACCGTGGGTGTGCTGCAATTTAGAAGTGGATGTTGTAGATTGTCACAGTGACTGGGAACTCACTGATAGCATTCAGTTAATGAGCCCCAGTGTACAAAGTAATAATGATTGTTTCCACTCAGAATGCCAGCAGTGCCCCTGTGGAGAAGCTGGGACAGCCATAGGGTGGTTGACAGTTTTCCTCTTCATGGAGTTGATCTTGGGCAGGCATACAGTAGGAAACATTTACTGAGGGCTTATAGGTGCCAGGCGCTGCTCTAAGGGCCTGTATTAAATGACATGTATTAAATAACATAGGGGTTCTTACTGTTTTCCTAATTATTCAAAAAAAGATTAGATAACCTGTTCAGGGGAAGAAATGGGTTTCAAACCCTAATTGTCTAATAGAGTCCAGCATTGAACTATTTAATCTGCAGCCTGTGATAGGCCTTTATACCTCCTTCATGCTTAAAGCCCCTTCATGCTTAATACCTCATTGTTATACGTATAATATGACACGTAAGTTGATATTACCCATCAGATAAGAGAATCTAGATTTTATTTATCTATTTTGGGATAGAGCCTCACTCAGTCACCCTGGGGTACAGTGCTGTGGCGTCCACAGCAACCTCAAACTCTTGGGTTAAAGCAATTCTCTTGCCTCAGTCTCCCAAGTAGCTGGGACTACAAGTGCTTGCCACACCTGGCTGTCCATTCTTTTAGAGACAGGGTCTTACTTTTGTTCAGGCTGGTCTTAAACTCCTGAGCTCAAGCAGTCCACTTGCCTTAGCCTCCCAGAGTGCTAGAATTGTGGGCATGAGCTACTGAGTCTGGCCTAAGAGCATCTAGATTTTTAAATGTCTTAGAGTAAAGGTATTCTGTCCCTGGTAAGCAACTTGTCCATCAGGTAATCAGTCAAATAGTCCTGGCTTTTAGGCCTTGTTCCTTCTTATTTCCTGTTGATTGGCTATTTGGATACAGCCAGTGGTATGTAAGAGAAACTGTTTTCCATATGTGTGGCCCATCATAGATGAAATTACGTCTTCCTTTCCTTTCCTTTTCTTTCTTTCTTGAAAGGGTTTTGCTCTGTATTCCAGGCTAGAGTGCAGTAGCATGATCATGGCTCACTACAGCCTTGAATTCTGGGCTCAAGCTTCTTACCTCAGCTTCCTGAGTAGCTGGGGCTACCAGTGGGTGCCACTAGGCCCTCAAGTCTTCTTTTCTTTTTCTCCTTTGAGACAAAGTCTCAAGCTGTCGCCTTAGGTAGAGTGCTATAGCATCATATCCCACAGCAACCTCCAGCTCGGGCTCAGGTGATCCTCTCATGTGTGATTTTGATTTGACTAAATCAGTGGTTACTTTCCAAAACTTGGATTTCCTAGATGATTTTCAATAGATATTGAAAAAATAGGAAAATTATTATTTTTAATTGCAGAATTTACAATGCCATTTAATAGATAATTTTTCTTATTTAACCATGGAGTCTTTTTATTTTTATTATTATCTCTTTTTTTTTGGAGACAGTGTTAACATGGAGTTTTGTTTTGTTTTTTGTTCTATTAAATCATAGCTGTGTACATTAATGCAGTCATGGGTACAGTGTGCTGGTTTTATATACAATTTAAAATATTTTCATCAAACCGGTTAACATAGCCTTCATGGCATTTTCTTAGTTACTGTGTTAAGACATTTATATTCTACATTTAGAAAGTTTCACATGTGCCCTTGTAAGATGCACTGTAGGTGTGGTCCCACCAATCACCCTCCCTCTATTTTCTAAAAGAAGAATTATCTTTAGTAAAACTGGCTTGGCACCTATAGCACAGTGGTTACAGCGCCAGCGGTGGTACCCAACCCCAGTGGTGGGTTCGAACCCGGCCTGGCCAGCTGAACAACAATGACAACTGCAATTAAAAAAATAGGCGTTGTGGCAGGTGCCTGTGGTCCCAGGTACTTGCTGAGGCAAGAGAATCACTTAAGCCCAAGAGTTTGTGGTTGCTGTGAGCTGTGACTCCACGGCACTCTACCGAGGGCAACATAGTGAGACTCCGTCACACACACACACACAAAGAAAGAAATACAAAGCCAAACCCATTCTCTTCACCAGAATTTTCTGGAATCTCCTGAAGAGGGTCAGTCTTGGGGGAGGAAAATGGCTAAGGGACCACAGTGGTCTTAGGAATACAGTCCTTATTGGTGGGGGATACTTTCTAAGACTCCCAAGTGGATTCCAGAAACTGCCATTGGTACCGAACTCTGGATATACTTTGTTTTTTCCTGTACACGTATGTATGTACATACTGATGATGTTTGATTTCGAAATTAGGCACAATAAGAGATTGATAGCAATAACTGCTAATTAAAAGAATTGTGTAAAATAACGGTGACTTCAACACAAAGCACTGCAGTACTCCAGCTGTTGGTCTGACCACTGAGATGGCTCCTAAATGACTAAAGTCAAGGAGCATAGACAGTGGGGACACACTGGACAGAGTGGGACAGTACGTGACTTAAAACTTATGAATTATTTCTTTCTGTAATCTTCCATTTAGTCTTTTCAGACCACAGTTGACCTCAGGCATCCAAAACCTTGAACAGCAAAACCATGTATGTTAAAAATGTAATTGCTGAATTGCAGAAGTGACCTAGTACCAAGGTTATATAACTATTGAGGGGCAAAGGTGGCTGACCTAGTTGATGGCATGTATGTGGGCATGTGGCAACTGGTACTTTTTTGGCTGCCAGCCCCAGGTTGAGGGAGTCATTACTCTCTGAGTGCCCTGCCCCTGAGTCCCCTTAGGCAGTGAGGACAGAACCCTGTGAGCTGTGAGCTACTTTCAAAGAGTCATTGAGGGTCTGGATGTGGTGGCTCACACCTGTAATCCTAGCACTCTGGGAGGCCAAGGTGGGTGGATTACTTGAGCTGAGGAGTTCTAGACCAGCCTGAGCAAAAGTAAGACCCCCCTCTCTACTAAAAATAGAAAAACTGAGGCAAGAGTATCACTTTGAGCCCAAGAGTTGGAGGTTGCTGTGAGCTATGATGATGCCATGGCACTCTACCCAGGGGGACAGCTTGAGACTCTGTCTCATAAAAAAAAAAAAAAAATAGTGTCATTGAGGGCTCTTCTTGTTTCTCCCTCACCTCGGGCTAGATTGGCTTAATTGCAACTATTAGAGCCATTAGATAATTTCATAGTTACAATGGTTTTTCCCCAAATTAGCCCAAGAATATGGACACTGTGCTGTGGCAAGCCAAGGAAAGAGGAGTGTTGCTAAATGATTAACAGCTTAGTTAGTAGAACGAATTTCACCTTTGCCCTTGGAAGTTACTGTGTGGGTGGTTATTTCTAAAAGGGGAATGGCCAGAAAAGTTGGAAATTATGCCCCCTACATATAGGAAATCTAGTTAATATAATGGTTAGCTAAATCTAAATCTAAATCTCAGTTGGGGAAAAGATTCAGGTAAATCTATAACTGCCATCTCCAAGACATTTTAATAAGTGAGAACAAACAAGTAATATATACACTTCTATACTTCCTTTAAATTTTATTTTCGTTTGTTTATTTGTTTATTTGTTTTGGTTTTGGCCAGGGCTGGGTTTGAACCTACCACCTCTGGCATATGGGGCTGGTGCCCTACTCCTCTGAGCCACAGGTGCCACCCCACACTTCTATACTTCTGTTATAGAAGTTTTATTCTGAGGGATTTTTTTTTACTGTGACACTCTCCCCACAGTGAGAATATTACTTTGCATCACAGCTGAGTACATTCATTATACTTATAAATATGATAAAATAAAACTAAACTTTTATGAAGCAGTATTCATTCTCACTTAGAGCAAAGCACTCGGATTCTCTTATGATCAATTTATAATTTTTTAATGCTAAATTGACTTGATCATGTCCTAATGGGTTGTGCAACCCACAATTGTAAAAATATCCATTTAGCATAACCTCTTTTGTGCTCAAAAGAGGGAAAAAGTCTCTGGAAGGGTACCCAAGAAATATTGCCACTATTTGATTCCTGGTGAGGAGAAGACTTAGAGATTGTCAGAGATTGTTGTTGAGGGAAGCAATGAGATTTTTTGTATCCCCCCCTTTTTCATTTTTAATATTTGGATGTTTTACTGTAGACAAGAGGTACTATAAAATAATAACAAAAGTAGCAAGTAGAAGAAGCCATCTTTGTACTGCAGCCCTCGATTCCCTGCTCTGATTCCTCCTATCTTTGTTGTCTTACTCAAGTCAGTTCGCACCCAGACAGGAGCTTTTCCTGTCTGCCACCTTCAATCCAGTTAGTTCCACTCTTTCAGCTTCACAGAAACTCAGGAAAGAGTTTTTATGGGCCTGAGAAAAATAGTCCAGAATCCTGGCACTTCATTTATAAAGTGAATTCATGGGATTATGTCTTTTTGATTTTCAAATGAAAACTAGTACATAAGTTACTTTTGTGAGCTGGAAACAATTTCTTTGCACATGAGGAACTTGACCTTGTCTGTAGCATATTCTTTGAAAAGAATTTGTTCTTGTTCTTTTGTGGGAAAAAAAAAAACATACTGTATAAAAGCATTCTGAGTAGAGATTAATCGATATCTTTTTTTTTTCTTAATAGGTTTTAAAATGGAAAATTTTGATGCATCACTTAGTCCCTATTTCAAAGCATTGCTAGGTACCCGAGGTAAGATGGTTTTTGGTTTTGCTTACCTTCCGGCAGCACCACCCCTCCCTGCTTATAGCTACTTGTGAATATTGCATGAGGAGATTCTAGAAAATGTGACCATTTTCTATGATAAGACTAACACTTTATCCTGGATAACAGGAGAAGAACTCTGACAGAGACAGGGCCACTGTAGGTGGCCTTCAGCTGACTTTAACTGGAGATCAAGTTGCACGGTAAAGCTTGCACCCTGAGAATACTGTGAATTTCACCATTATCAGTGGTTATGTTTTCCTCAATTCTTAGAGGTCTCTAAAAGAAACTGGTTTTCAAGATGCATTGTGGCAACTCTTGCCTTTTTACAACGTTAAGGGTTTTTGAATGATCTTTTCATTTGTGTCATGTCAGCTGGTGAATGAGCACCTGTGGACTCAGTTGGGACGTTTCTCTTAATCTTTTATTACCTTTTAGGAAGTAAATCAGCTCCATATTTCCTACTTTTGATGTCACCTATAACGTCTTTTAATGTCTTACTTATAAAGAAGGTAGATTTTAGATTCATACAAAGATTCATAGAAAAACTACAAATGGCATTTAAACAGATGAACAGATTCAGTTTTACTCATGATCTTTAAAGCACCCCTGTGTATATGAAAACAAAAAAAGAAAAGGACCTTATTCATCTTTGTGAAATATGTGTCACTTCACCTGTGATAATAGGGTGAGGGAAAAAGAGTCTAAATTGGAACAACCTCTCTCCGTGGCTGGTGTGCTTCTATTGAAATTCAGATGTGTGTGCCCTTTGACCTAGCTGTTCTACTCCTGAGACTGTTCTACAGCTGACCTTGAGCGATTATGTAAATATGTACATGTTGACGCTGTTCCTCACCAAATTGTTAGGAAATACCCATCAGTGGGGAACAAGTCAAGTAAATTCTTATGTGGCCCAGTGAAAAGAACAAGTTATTGATAGATCCATCTGTATGTGCTTGTGTTGGGACACTGCCTTTATTAAGCTGTAAGGGACAGAAAATCCAACTCTAAATGACCAGAACAATAATAAAAATTATTAGCCGACATTTCCAGGTAGGGCTATTTTTCAGTCATTTCAAGGGGCTCTGTAATGTTAACCAAGGATGAGTAAAATTGATCCTGCCCCAAGTCATTTTCTACTTGCTACCCTCAGTGTAGTAGCAGCTCTCTCCTCAGATTAGGTCCCCCACTTGCCAGCATTGCAGGATGGCTGAGATGGCTCCAGGCAGTGTTTCCAGTGGAGGATTAAGAAATTTGCTCCTTTGCATGGTTAAAGAACATGGAAGCTGGGCGGCACCTGTGGCTCAAAGGAATAGGGTGCTGGCCCCACATACCAGAGGTGGTGGGTTCAAAAACTGCAAAAAAAAAAAAAGAACATGGAAACTGGTCCTCAAACCTCTTTACCAACTGTCATCACTAAAAGCTCAGTGGCTATAATTGCTCACATGCTGGGGCTTGAATCAACCACCAGAGAGGGGGTTAGGACCACCATGGTTGCCCAGATTCTAAGGATTGGGGGGGCCTGCTGCCCTGGAAGCACTTAGCAGTGTGGAAGGATGGATACCTACCAATTTGGAAAGGTGAAGATCTGTTACTGAATAAATAAAGCAAGATGTAAAGCAGGTTTAAGTAAAAATAAATGGAAGATACGTGTGTATTTATTGTGTTTGTGATAAATACGAACACATAAATTATATAACAGTGTAATGTTAGTTGTAAGTAGGAACTTGTTTTCTTAAAATTTACAGCCAAGGCCCAGAGCTGAATACAAAAAATGTTAAGAATCTCCTCCTTGAGGTCCCTGGGACCGGCCCCTTCCTGAAGGACTCCTTCCTTGGAGAACTTCTGAAGAGCTGACGATAGCACTCTCTACCATCCTAGTACAACTGTAGGGGAGGTTATGGAGGGTATCTCCCTTTGGTTTGGGGGGGCTACAGGAAAGGAAGGCTGAGATCGGTTCCCCAAGTAGACCATTGAACATGTGCTTGACCTGTGAGATCAAAGGGGAAAGTATTGGAGAGAATAGCAAGATGGTACAACCAGGGGGTCAAAGAAAGGGCAGAGACTGGAACCCAATAGATGCTGCTTCTGCAAAGATGCAGGAGGTGAATCCTGCGTGTGTCTCTGAGCTCCAGCGTAGGAGGCTTTGGCAGGCAGGTAACATTCACAAGCTATAGGTTTAGGGGATCATCATGGCAGAATGCAAAGGGGAATATGCTGCAGAGACAGCTCCCTGGAGGTCAGTCAGAGGATGAAGATAGAACTCTTCAGAGGACAGATGATACAGAGAGGATCTGGGTGCCAGGGAGATCACACCCAAGGAGAGGCTGTCAGTTTGCTCCTGCCAACTACTTGACCTGTGCTCCTCTCCTTTCTCCTCCCTCCCAACAAAGGGGATGGGGCAGGTGTCTCCTACTCCATGGGTTCTTTGAATCAGTATAGGTCTTCTCTTAAATACTGTACCTTATGCTGGGCGTGGTGACTCATGCCTGTGATCCTAGTACTCTGGGAGGCTGAGGCAGATGGACTGTTTGAGCTCACAAGTTTACGACCAGCCTGAGCAAATAAGTGAGACCCCGTCTCTACTAAAAATAGAAAAACTGAGGCAAGAGTATCACTTGAGCCCGAGTTGGAGGTTGCTGTGAGCTGTAACACCACGGTGTTCTACCCAGGGTGACAACTTGAGACTTTGTCTCTAAAAGAAAAAAAAAAATACTGTGCTTTAGTCATTGATCTGATCATTGCTGCTTCACTGTCATGTTCATGTTTGTTTCTTAATCATTGTCCCTCTGCTGTTGACCATTACATTCATAGCAGATGCTGCCTTTCTGATTAGCAGCAGTGTCCCTAACCTGGCTAAATGGCACATTTCCTCTGAGTCTGCACAGCATGACACTTGGCTGAGACGGAAGACTTCAGGGTTCACAGACTGCCATTTCTAGGGTTTCATTACCCCATGTTTGATCGAGCAAATCTAGTTGATAAATCCAGTTAATAAGAAACTTAGCTTTCTCCTAAGTTGCTTAAATTCTTCGGAAAGAATGTCTTTATTATTCTGATTTCACTTAGCAAAATCCTCTTCTGGTTGCTTTGTCAAGATTAGGAACATTAACACTAGGTGACTTTTATAAAATTGTGGTTAGAGAAATTTTTTTAATGTTTGAAAAGTTGTGGTTTTTTTTATATTTACCTTGTTAATCACTAAATATTTTTATTCTATTGTTTTTCAGATACCAGAGTAAAAGGATGGTTTCTTCTGGACAATTACATACCTACATTTATCTGTTCCGTCATATATTTACTAATTGTATGGCTGGGACCAAAATACATGAAGAATAGACAGCCGTTCTCTTGCCGGGGTATTTTAGTGGTGTATAACCTGGGACTCACGTTGCTGTCTCTCTATATGTTCTGTGAGGTAGGTCAAAGGTTAACACAGCCTTCTTCTTACTTAAATATTGTTGTCCTAAACGGTATTCCTAAATGAGGAAAGGCAGCTACTTGGGGAGGGTGTTGAACTGGATGAGCAAGTATGTTAATGCATTTTGAGTATGTTTTGAAATCAGTTTTCCAAAATGTCAGGAGTTGTTTATACAGATATGCCTGGAATATCTAAAATAGAAGCCTTTGCTATTGATTCTTTTGTTATTTATGTTTAGAGGGTATTCAGAATTAAAATATTTTCAAAAATACTCTCATGCAAGCAAAATGCAGAGTGGAAAATGAACAAAATGTAAAAAGCATATGCAAGCATTTTCTTAAACATTTAATGAGCACTCGCTTCTTGTTTGGAGGTGGGGGAGGAAGGAAGTGGGCAATAGTTGGTACTTGGTATGTTTTGTGACTCCTCAGCTTCTCTTTCCTGATCTGATAACGTGTCAAATCTCACAGTTTTTTTTAAAAGCTAAGAAGAAGAGCTAGTGAGATCTGCATTTAGGATTCAAATGGTCTGTATGAATTCAGGCTCAATTATTTCTTTGACATGACTGGAAAATCAAATTTGGTGATCTCAAAAGCAAATGTTAGAGCTTAAATAAAAATGAAAGGCAAATTGGAATCAACATTTCAGTTATCCCTACTTTGTAAGGGATAATACTATAACCTTTAAAGCTAAAAGGGAGAGGAAACCTGCAACTTATATGTATTTAGGGGGGGAAGGACTACACACTTTTCAGGCTTACACAAATCTATTGCTTATTGCTAAGTCCTTTGGGGTAGAGAATTAAGCCATATATAAAACAAACATTCAGGTACTCCTCTTTAGGTTTTCAACCTTTGATCATGGCCTTAATTCTCCAAGAAGTAGTAAAGAAAAGAATAGAGGTGGTAGAAAAGAGGAGAAATCAGTGTGCATCTTAAAATTGGTGTTAAGAGGGAAAAAGGAGTTCTCTATCAGCCTCGGCTGTAGTGGTGTCTCTGTGGCTGCATGTGGTGGTGTGCGTGAGTGTGGACACGTCCAGGTGTATGAGCCAGTGGTAAGCACTATATTTGAGCATCAAAGGTGTTGTACCTGTGATAGGTCTGTGTCTGGTTCTCCCATGCATGTTTCATAAACCAAGGTATAGATTTTATGACTAGAATGATAGATGCTACCAGCATTATTTTTATGCTTAGAAATGCTTACAACTCCTTTCTTGCTTTTTTTCTGTCCTATTCTAGAATGAAGGCAGTATAATTAGCCTCCAGGATGGAGATTGCAGGACTGGAGGCAGGGGAAGTGCACAGGAGTGACTCCTGGCCCCAGCACTGTCCACGTCTCTCAGTGTTCAAGGGACAAAACCTCAGCAAGCTGGCAGGTGTTTTTTTAGAGTGAGCTATTTACATACCCATAATTGTTAGACAATAGAGTTATTTCTTTAAGAAAACTTTCATAGAGTTTATGTTATGTTCTAGAGAAAAATATTTAAAGTGATTAATTCTTAGAGAAATTAAGCATTTGCCTTATGCTTTTCCAGAGAAATAGCTACAACTTCATAATTTAACTTCTCTTAAACAGATAATTCCCTGCTAAAGAGGGGAAGAAAATTGCCACATAAATTGCTGCCATCTTCATCTGAGTGGAGTTAAAGGTTTCTGAACACACTGTATAAAGTATAGGTTTCTTTCTGACAGCTTGGTAAGAACAATAGATGACTTCAAACCATGTCTAAGGACTGAATATAGAGATTTAAGAAGCAAACAGAGGAGAAAAATCACATTTCTAATTCATAATTTAGAGTGTGTACCGGGGTAATACATAAGGAGACAATCATTGTTTAAAGTAAATCAAGTTTATAAAAACACGGTAAAACCTCCATTGTTGACACCTCCCCACATTGACTGCTTCCTTAAGTTGATCTAATTTTTGTAGACCAGATATGCACCAGTTGTACGTATCAGTACAGTAGGCCTTGTGCCTTCCATTGACCCCTTCCATATGTTGACCAGTTTGTTACAGTCCCTTGGGTGGTGAGCTTACAGAGGTTCTATTGCAGATCCAGATCAGATATATGGGAGTCGAAAATAAGGCCCTGGTGCTCCAACGTAGATGATATTTACATTTGGTTTTTGTCTGACTTTTTTCCCCTGTGTTTATATAAACCTATCAGTAGTACATTTATAATGTGCCCTTTGTCAGGTTTTGAATTTCATTTTAGGTACAGATTTTTCTTTTTTGGTTAACATTGAGCATTTCTACTCCTTGAATACTAAGATGCAGAAGAGCAGGCAACCATGAGATCTTATAGCAGAGTGAACTGAAGAAATTGTGAGGCCCAGTTGGTTGGGCCCCTCATTTGAGAGAACTGTCCTAGCAGTTGGAGTCATTTGCCATCATCACATACACATACCGGGGCATGGGCTTTCTTACTCACCTTTATTTACCCTTTTGTTTATCTGCATATTTGCGTCTATTAAGAAGTTTTTACATAAGTCAACAGAGCCAGGCTTGGTGGCTCGTGTCTGTAATTCCAGCACTCTGGGAGGTCAAGGCTGGTGGATTGCTTGAGCTCACAAGTTGGAGAGCTACTTAAGAGTAAGACCTCGTCTCTAAAAATAGCCAGGCATTGTGGTGGTCGCAGCTACTCAGGAGGCTGTAGCCCTAGCTACTTGGGAGGCTGAGGCTTGAACCCAAGAGTTTGAGGTAGCTGTGAGCTATGACACCACCGCACTCTACCCAGGGCAAGAAAGTGAGACTCTGTCTCAATAAATAATAAATAAAGTAGTCATTGGTATTGTTGTTTATTTCTGTGGTATAAATTTGGAACTGCCTTGGGCAAGTTCTGGATTAATACAAATAAAATTAACTGTCAGTTAAAGGAAACAGGAAGAAGTCTTGAAAGAAAGGAAATAGGAAAGAAATGAGGCTGGCGCCTGTAGTTCAGTGGCTAGGGCACCAGCCACATACACTGGAGCTGGTGGGTTCAAACTCAGCCTGGGCCTGCCAAACAACAATGACAACTACAACCAAAAAACAGCAAGCATTGTGGCGGGCGCCTGTAGTCCCAGCTACTTGGGAGGCTGAGGCAAGAGAATCACTTAAACCCAAGAGTTTGAGGTTGCTGTGAGCTGTGACGCTACAGCACTCTACCTAGGGCGACAGCTTGAGACTCTGTCTCAAAAAAAAAAAGAAAGAAAGAAAGAAATGAAAGAGGAGTCACCAAAATATTAAGTTACTAGAAAGAAAATAACTGAATCCTAATTTTAAAACTGTGAAACTGAGTTTAAAATGTAGAATATAGATTTGTTCATAGTTTGTACAATTCGGTAGGGGGAGAAAGAGAAGAGGTATTACTTCTAATCATCTCATTAATTTAGTGTTTATGATCCTTAATTTGAAGTATATTTGAGTAGTAGGATGTTTTAGTTTGAAACTATAGGACTTTTAAGTCATAAAGTTTTGAAACTATAGGACTTTTAGCTTTTTATTACTGTATTCGGGGTTGTCTAACATCAGAGTCCACGGTGAAGGTTTAGAAATAAAACTCCCAAGTTGAAAGAGAGAAGGAACTTAATTTGCATTAGTTTTTTTTTTTTTTTTTGAGACAGTCTCCTTATGTCACCCTCAGTAGAGTGCTGTGGCATCACAAGTCACAGCAACCTCAAACTCTTGGACTTAAGTGATTCTCTTGCCTCAGCCTCCCACGTACCTGGGACTACAGGCACCTGTCACAACGCCTAGTTATTTTTTTGTTGCAGTTGTCATTATTGTTTTAGCAGGCCTGGGCCAGGTTCGAATCTGCCAGCCTCAGTGTATGTGGCCAGTGCCCTACCCACGGAGCTATGAGTGCCGCCTGCAACCATAAGTCTTAAAGGTCTTTCTACCCCACGAGATTCAGGGCATATTTCATCTGAATAGAAGACTTTTTTTGGGTGGTGCCTGTGGCTCAGTGGGTAGGTCGCTGGTCCCATATACCAAGGGTGGCGGGTTCAAACCCTGCCAAACTGCAACAAAAAAATAGCCAGGCTTTGTGGCGGGTACCTGTAGTCCCAGCTACTCTGGAGGCTGAGGCAAGAGAATCATTTAAGCCCAGGAGGTGGAGGTTGCTGTGAGCTGTGACGCTACAGCACTCTACCTAGGGCGACAGCTTGAGACTCTGTCTCAAAAAAAAAAAAAAAAAGAAGAAATCTGTTTTTTCAAAGTTATCCATGTGTCTTTCTTCTTGTCCCCAACCCCCAAATTGAGAACCTCTGACTATATAGTGCCAAACTCTGTCTTTTCATCATTCTATGTTACCTGCCCTGGCTGGACAACCATGTTCCCCTCAACTATTCAGCAAGCTGTCAAAACCCTTTGATCTTTGTTAGGGTATATAGGTATTCTGATTTAGGCAGCTCTGTCCTGACATGGAACCATTGTTAATAATTCTGCTCTGCTCCCACTGTGCTTCTGACCTCTTAAACTAGGAGTCCTCAAACTTTTTAAACAGGGGGCCGGTTCACTGTCCCTCACACCACTGGAGGGCCAGACTGTGGGCCCCGGGACAAGTCGGCTGCTAAGTAGGACAGGCAGCAGCGGCAAAAACACCCGGCGGGCCGGATGAGTGTCTTGGGTGGGCCGCAGTTTGAGGCCGCCTGTAACCCTAGGCAGAGAGGATCTAATTGTGTGGTTGGTTACAGTCCACAAAGAAGCATCCATGCTTACTGGCCTGTGCCTCACACACTGACCCTTGGACTCAGCCCCAGCTGCCGGGGAAGCAGGGTGAGTGCTGTGCAGTGCACATGGCTTTGAACACCCCAGGGACATGGTATCACAGGACTGCTATCTCCTTTCCTGGGAGGAAGCTCTCTGGCCTTTCTTAGCCTGTCCTTCAGGCTTCGCTCTGCTCAGACTCCACCAACATCAGGCTCTTTCATTCTTCTGAGCCTCCTCCCCTTGAAACTTCCTCTTCCTTTCAGACCTGAGCCCGCCTCTGCTGCAGAATCTCACATTTGAGGGCACTGCACAAGATCCAGTTACTCTCTGAAAGTCATGAGAGTCCGAGGGTGAGGACTCAGCTCTAGAGCAGTGATTTTTTTTCTTCTTCCCCACAGGCCTTTTTGGTCTCCCTTTTGTTTACCAAGAATATGACACATTCCCTTCGATTTAAAAGCTCCTACGATGTGTCCTCAACATTCCATCCCTCAGCCATACACAGGTCCCTGGCTTCCAAGAATAAAAAGGTCTCTTCCCCATCTTTTCCTTTTCTGAGTGTGAGGGTAGGAAAAAAGCAAATGCTAGAACCAGGTTCTTAGTACAGACAAGATTATTTTTTGAGAATCTGTGTATGTTTCTTTCCTGGCAGTTAGAGAGCTGTATAGTAAACAGTGTGAGAATTACTCAGATATTCAGAACATTTAAAATGTCATTTAAAAAAATTGATAGCTGGATAGATGTATCTGGGTTGGCATAAATCCATACTTCTTATTTTTTCCTTTTTGCAATTTTTATTTGAACTTGTAATTGTGGAACCATTTCAAAATATGTAAAATAAACTCATATATAGATGATATCTGTGTACCTCACAATGTTGACATTTTATTGGCTTGATTTTTGTTTGTTTTAATATGAAAACATTACAGAAATCTGTCTAAAGTACAGCCCCTTCTGAGACATGATGTCCTTATAAAGTTCATGTGTTTTTTTCCCTCTAGGTATATTTTTATACTTTTACTACATGTGTATGTATATGTGACAATATATACTATATTCTGAAATAGATTTTTTTTTTTTTTTTTTTTGAGACAGCCTCAAGGTGTCCCCCTGGGTAAAGTGTTGTGGCATCACAGCTCACAGCAGTCTCTAACTCCTGGGCTCAAGCGAGGCGAGTCTCCTGACTCATCCGCCCAAGTAACTAGGACCATAGACACCCGCCACAACTCCCCACTATTTTTTGGTTGCGGCCGTCATTGTCGTTTTGGCTGGCCCAGGCTGGATTCGAACCCACCACCTTAGGTGTATGTGGCTGGCACCTTAGCCACTTGAGCCACAGGTGCTGAGCCCTGAAACAGGTTTATTTAATTGACATGAATGGTATACTAATTATACTCTATTCAAATAGATTTTTTCAGTCAACATATTTTGAGATGAATTCATCTTGAGTCTTACAGATTTAATTCATTAATTTTAATTACTTTGTATTATTTCAGCATTAGAATTTATTATGCCATTTAATCCATGTTTCTATATATGGACAAATAGGTTTAGGTAGGTTGTTTCCAGCTAACTGTGCTATGTTGAATGCTTTTGGACGTGTCTCCTTGTGCAAATGTGGTTGTTTTTTACGGCCACATTTACATATACAGTTGAATGACTGAATATGACAGTCCTCCTGTCTTTAAATGGGGGAATTTAATTCATTTTTTTTTTTAGCACAGTATTATTTAGAAGTACAGGCACACGGCTCAGCGCCTGTGGCTCAATCGGCTAAGGCGCCAGCCACGTACACCTAAGGTGGCGGGTTCGAATCCCCAGCCCGGGCCCGCCAAACAACAATGATGGCTTCAACAAAAAATGGCCGGGCGTTGTGGCAGGCGCCTGTGGTCCCAGCTACTTGGGAGGCAGAGGCAGGAGACTTGCTTGAGCCCAGGAGTTGGAGATTGCTATGAGCTGTGATGCCATGGCACTCTACCCAGGGGGATAGCTTGAG